>JASKGM010065429.1:0-52176 GCA_034509205.1 Ceratonia siliqua
TTTTTTAAAAAAAAAAAAAAAAAAAAAAAAATATATATATATATATATATATATATATATATATATATATATATATTATTACCCATTCTGACGTAAGGAGCACCGACAAACTGAATTTTAATTTTTAATACTGCTCAAAAGAATTGAACCGGGCTGACAAGCAGAGCTAGTTTGGTGGTAGAGCCCTCCAATTTCAAGTAAGGTTTACAGAATTTCTTGAGTGGTTCAATCACTCAAAATTAGAGTTGAGCTCAACCCATACACAAAGGGAAATTGTTACAGGAAGTGCTGAAAACTAGATTTTTAATCTAAATGGCAAAACCTGTTTGTCCTGGACTCCTAATGGACTGTTCGGATAATTGATTTGCTGAACTTTGGGGTTGTAAATTCTCCTTTTCGAAGGTTACTTTGAGGTACACTAAATGTTTTGGGTAAAAATTTGAAAAAACTGTCTTCAACTACTGAAATATCCACGGCCTTTGTTTCCCTTGAGGTATATTTGTTTTATCCAAAAATGATAATTTTAAAAAATAGTGTTTTATTTTTTGGCGTTTCTTTTAATAGAAAGCTTCTAATAGAGAAAAACGTTTTCTTAGGTATAAAAAATGTCAATTTTATTTCATTAAGGTGAAAAAAAAGTCTCTTTTTAAAAGGAAAAGTTGATTTCCAAGCATCTCTGTTAAGTCTTAACTATTGTTTTAGTGGTTTTGGTGAAGGTTTCTTTTTTTAAATTAAATATATTTAAAATTATAAAAATAAATTTAATTAATATAAGTAATATATTTGTTTTATTCATTGTAAAAAGTATTTTTATATTAATAAAACAATTATAATTTCTTGTAAAAATATAATATATTTTTTAAAAATATATATTGACTATTTAAAAGCTTTTATATGTGCCTTAAAAATAGTATTGAAAACGAATATATAAATTTTATTGAGCAAATTATTTTTTTATACTTATAAAAGCATCATATTTTAGAATGACGCTTTATGATATTTTACTTTCTTCATTAGTATTATTGTGACAGCTGCTACTTGTGAGACTACAAAAGTTAATATTTATGATCTTGGAAATGACTTCCTTGCCATTTTAATTGACGAATCTCAGGACCTATCAATTAAGGAGCAAATGGCTGTTGTTTTATGTTATGTAGATAAGAAAGGATATGTCATAGAGTAGTTTCTTGTTCTTGCTCATGTTTTAAATACAAGTGCTATATATTTAAAATTAGCATTAAAGTCATTGTTTGCAAAATATAGTTTAAGCTTGTCAAGAGTACGTGGATAAGGATATGGTGGAGCTAGTAATATGCAAGGTGAATTTAATGGCCTTAAAAGTTTGATCTTGAAAGAAAACAAATCTGTATTCTATGTTCATTGTGTTGCTCACCAACTTCAATTGGCACTTGTGACGGTTGCAAAAAAAAAAAAGTTGAAATTGGTTGCTTTTTTAGTTTGGTTAACAATATATCTAATGTTGTTAGAGCTTTATGTAAATGCTAAGAGATTCTTAGGGAAAGTCAAATCCTTAAAGTGAATGAAGCATTAAAGATTGGAACAATTTCTAGTGGTAGTGGCTTGAATCAAGAAACTATATTGAAACGGGTTGGAGATACTAGATGGGGGTCACATTATGGTACATTACTTAGCTTGATATCTTTCTTTTTTCTTCAATGATTGATGTACTTGAATTTGTTAAGGAAGATGGCATAAGCTCAGAGCAATGAGCTAAAGCATGCCATTTATCGAACTCCTTGCAATATTTTGAATTTATTTTTAACTTGCACTTGATGAAGAATATATTGGGAATTACTAATGAGTTGTCTCAAGCACTACAAAGAAGTGATCAAGACATTGTAAATGCTATAGCATTAGTTAGAGTATACAAGGAAAGATTACAAAGCATGAGAGGTGATGGTTGGCATAATTTACTAAATGAAGTATCATTGTTTTGTGAGAAGCAATATATTGATATTCCAAATATGGATGATGCCATCATGACACTAGGAAGATTAAGGCGTAAAGTTCAAAAAGTTTCAAATTTGCATCACTTTCAAGTTGAGTTATTTTATCAAGAGCTTAACAATAAATTTATAGAGGTGAACACTGAATTGCTTCTTTATGTAGCAAGCTTAAATCCAAGAGGTTCATTTTCTACATTTGAAAAGGCGAAGTTGATTCGTTTGGCTAAATTTTATTCATCAGAATTTTCTTCTGTGAAGCTTATGGGGCTTGATAGTCAACTTGAAACTTATTTCATAGATGTTTATTTGGATGGTCAATTTTCAAAGTTAAATGGGATTAGTGATCTTTTTACAATGTTGTTAAAAAATAGAAAACATATTGTGTATTCAATGATATATTTGCTTCTGAAGTTAGCTTTGATTTTGCCTATGGCAACTGCAACAGTTGAAAGATGTTTCTCTACAATGAATTTTGTGAAGAATGGAATGCACAATCGTATGAGTGATGAATGGTTGAATGATTGTTTAGTCACATACATAGAGAAATATATTTTTGATAGTGTTGAAAATGAAAAAATCATACAACATTTTCAAAATATGATAACACGTATAAAACAATTGTAATTTGTGTTTTTTTTTTTTGTAATAAGAATGATGAGATTATGTATTTTCTATAAGCGGCATTAGGTGTAATTAGGGATTTAGTGAGAGTGATGTAATCTCTCTTTTTTTGCTTAATGAATTAACCCTACTACTCAAACTTGCTGGGTCCGCCACTCATCAGGAGCATTCTTGTAAGCTTATTGGGTTGGTACTTGGTATCTGCAAGTTTCCCTTCATTCCTTGAATTCACTAGTTTGTGAATATTTATCGAACAAAGAAGAAAGAAGAAATTCCCATTGTGAGAATTCTTGCATGTCTTATAAATATGTTCAATGGATCTATTTGTTCTACTACCAGGTGATTTATGCTTAAATATATGGCCCATGGGTTTCTCAACTTTCAAAGTTTTTCTGCCCTTCACTTCTTCCTTGATTGAGTTTATCTATGGCTCCAACTCCTTCTTCCCTATAATAATAAGAATTTTCTTTTGCTATAACAAATGGTGGAGTCCCTGTTTAGCAAAGTCATGGAAAAGTTTGAACATCGCATGGCAATCCAATAGGAAGTGCATAGTGTGCATCTCTTTCTCTTTAACCATTGTCATGCGCTGCAATACTTATTGGAGCTTCCTTGGGTATTTTGGAAATCTCATCTACACATATCGACAAATCTAATTTTCAACAGTTGAAGACAAATTCGTGTGACTCGAGACTTTATTTTGCGTCATCTTCCACTAGTCTTATTCTCCTGATATCGGGTAGCATTTTAGGTGTAATGAGAAAAACTCATGTCCTTGTTTGGGAGAAAAACTCTAGTATTATCGTAACACTGAGTTTAGTGCTACGGCCTTCACAAATTAGTGCTGGAGGGTTTCGTTTACATGCAAACCAAAATTTAATTATGTTTACATATAAACAGCACTAATTTATGAACACCATCTAACAGCTATCCCTTTCCTCTACGTTACCATATCCTCACTGTTATCTCTGCCGATACCCTTTTCTCCTAACATTATCCATATCCCTTTTTCTTCCTAGTATTAGCTCTCGGGGCGGCTTTGCCTAACGGTTATCTCACTCATTAAAATATTATCATAGACTATATGCATCTAGGCTGATAACCGATACCCCTTTCTCCTAGCATTAGTCATATCTCTTTTTCCTCCTAGTATTAGCTCTTGGGGCGGCTTCGCCTAACGGTTATCTCACTCATTAAAATACTATCATATACTATATGCATCTAGGCTGTTAACCTTGCTAATGGCTATGGGGTCCTAACATGGATTCCCCAAAACCATTTGCAATAAAATCAATTTAAATTTCATAGTATCATTGAAAAGGATATCCATCCCTCAAAGATATCGAAATTCTCAATTTCCAGAGACATTGTTCTAAATCAATTCAATATCTCAATTTCAAAAATTTAAATTACCAAATTTCGCATAAAATAAATAAGCAGAAATATTTCTAAAATTTATTTCCAAGGTCTTGTTTCCCCATATTAACTAAACAAACAACAATAATAATTTAAAGTAGTTATAAAGAAATATAGGAAATTTATTCAAGGCCTTAAAATTAGTAACATATGAAAGTATAAAATTTGGCTCATCTAGAGGAATTTAAAATAGGAGAAGTATACCACAATATCTACTATTCACTCACCACCAAGGAATCTCACAGCCACAATTCAACTTACCAAATCCACTTAAATTATGCCCCTTGTAAATTGGATGCCTTAATAAAATTTTCTAGCAACTTCCTACAAATTTTAACATCACAAAAAATTCCCAAATAAGCAAAATACCAAAAATTTCATTATCCAAAATTTGCAACCAGTCGTGAAACTCATTAGGGAAAATTCTCAAAATTTTTTTAGAACTCTATTTGACTAAAAGAAATTACTTGAAGCTTTCAACTCAAATAAAAGCAAAAATCCCATGGAAAACTTCTCCTAAAAGCCAACCAAGCTCCCAAGATGCAAGATTTTGGAATATTTCACAAAACGAAAACTGTCATCTTGTAGAAGAGAGAAAAATGTGAAGTTTTCATGAAGGAAGTATGTGAAAATATGGAAAGAAAATGATGGGTTTGGAGCTTGAACTCCAAACAGTGGAGGATGGCATTAAAAGGAAGAAGAAAGTTGGAATTTTCATATGGGTACAAGCATTATTATCAAAATCATCCTGGACCAGCCAGTCTGATCGGTTTAACTAAGATTTGGACCCTTGGCCAATCTGGTACACCCAAAAACCTTGAAGGTCCAAAAATCAGAGGAAAAAATGATGATCCATGGTTGAATTGGAAAAACCAATCGGGTCATCGATTTTCTGGCTCTTAAATATTTTCATAAAAATGGTGATTTCAACTTTTGAAGTAAAAAAGTAAACCAAAAAAAAAAGGAGCAATTTTTATGTAGATTCTAGATCTTCAAGGAAGTCAAAATACTCCTCGATCCTGATATGATGGTGGAAGACTCATTGGCAGATTTGCAATTGGAGATGGAAATTGTGAAAACTCAAAATGCTATGGGATGCCATACATAGCCTTTGTGCCACTCTTGTCGACTATGTCTCCACCATCCCCACTACCAAATACTTTTTCAATTTTCACCCAAAAAATTTTAAAAGTGCCCAAAAGATCAAAAGTTGAAGTTGGGTTAGCTTTCTCTACATTTTGAGCTTTCGACTACCTTCATACTCTTTTTCTTGTTTATAGGGTGTTCCAAAGGAGAAAGAACAAATAAAAGCTCAAAAAATGACGAAAGCCCAGAAAAATGATGGTTTGATGGACTGATGTGTCACGTGAGTGCAATATGCCAATATTGCAACACCTATTTAGTATTTATCACATCCTTGGTCTCAAAAAAAAAAAAAAGAAGTAAAAAATAGATAAAAAAAAGAGAAAGGAAAATATTATTTGAGTTGTTGAAAAAAAAAACTCCTAAGATAATACATATACAAAAACAAAATATTATGATTGAAGATATTGTATTATTTATTAAATATTATATCATAAAAATTATAGATTTATTTTATTTATAATAAAATTACTTAATGATGTTATAACTTATAAGAATATTAGTGTTTCTTAGTTGATTATTTTTATTATTTTTAATTAATTAATTAAGTTGTTGAACTATTGACCCATGACCTTTTACCTTCACCAATATTCTGAAAATTGGACTGGCCTAATCGATTTAACTGGGAACCGGTTACATTACCGGTCCAGAAGACCCCCTAAACTTGGGGTAGCAAAAAAAAAATGTAACATTAGTGACCCAATAATGAACTAGGAAAAAATCTAATAACCGGTTATACCGGTTTTATTTTTCTTTTTTCTTTTAATCCAAACAACATTGTTTTGAGAGTTTTTTTCTTAAAAAAAAAACTAAAACGTTGTCGTTTGGGTAAGGGCTTAGGGTCCCTTATTTGATACTTACCTCAAAGCTATTATTGTGGTGCGTTGCTCCTCCCCTGAGTCCCTTAGAGCTCAAGCTGCGATTATTGCATATTGTTCTTCCCTTGGATCTCTCCGTCACTGCGGAAGTTGAAAGGTATTACTAATATCTTCTACTCTGAATACATTTTTGTTGTTATGTGGGAGTTGTCATTTGGGTAAGGGTTTGGTCGTTTAGGTAAGTTTTGAGATTTGCTTTAGGGAGATGATTGAAATAGAAATAGGTTTAAAGGTAGCAGGGAGCGGGAGGCAGGGGATGTTAGTTAAGAAATGAAATGAAACCTACTAAGGCCTCCCTACTGGCTCTATATGATTCTTGTGATATTGTGGGGAAATGGGGCTTTTCTAGTTGACCTTATACTTTTATTGTAGTTTGCCACTAATTGGAATCCACCTCAGTAAGTGATTAGATATATCTACACACTTTCTGGAGTTAAAAGTTTAAAATTTTACATAATCCTTGATGTGGATAATGTTTAGTTATGTGATTTTTTGAGGTTATCTTGCATTCCTTCCATTTAATGTAGTTATTAATTATCATATATTTTAAATTTATGAATACTTGCTGTTTTGAGAAGCTTATGTTATGATAAAATATTATGTTATGCTTCTTTGTGCTTATCCCTATTTTATTGCTGCTACCAGGCCAAGTGGCATTCCTAGTAGGAGTGAGTCTAGTGACAAATAAGAAATGATAGATGCCAATTGTCATCATGAGAACAGAGGATCTGTGAACAAATTACTAAATAATTTACTAGTAAAGGTGTTAGCAAATTTATAAAATATTAGTTTAAATTATAGTATTATCATTTATTAAAAACAAAAAGGTAATCTATGCCATTGTTTTTAAACTTTTATCAATTGGACATAGGCACATTGCATGGATCCCTTTCTTTTGTTAATGACAAAATGCATTGAAGATTAGAGACGTGTCATTCATCTAGAAAGATCCAAATTGCACAACTATTTTGTGTTTAATACTTTTATATTTTGAGCTAGAAAACCTAAAGCAAGTGGGTTACTAGCAGATTATGTCATTGACCATAACCTTTATACTTGTTATGCTTGCATAAAAATTGGTAATGCATATGTTTTAGCTTCGATTATGTCATTGACCATAACCTTATACTTGTTATGCTTGCACAAAAATTAATGGCCAGATGGATCTAGATAATACTAGTAATGATACATCAACATCAGATAAGCATTCTACGGCATTTACAAATGTTCGGGGGAAGACTGATCTTGCATGGGAGCATTTTTGCTTTTAGGAAATAAGGAAAGACCAATATATATACTTGTCTCTATTGTGGCTCAATATACAGAGGAGGAGGAATAAATAGAATGAAGTACCATCTTGCTGGCATACCGGGTAAAATAAGCGCTTGTAAAAAAGTTCCCCATGATGTTCGCCATCAAATGGTATAATTGTTGAATAAAAGAAGCAAAGTAAAGAGCAGTTCAATGAAGCATTTGAAGAGCTAGAAAATGAGAAGTTCAAGACATTAATGTTTCTCCTTACACAAAGCAAACTCAAGCTCAAAATAAGGGAAAAAGAAAAGCAACTGTTGATATTGGTAATTATTTTGCTCCAAGAACAACTCATGGTTCCCAACCAAGTCTTAGGAGTGTATTAGCAAGTAAAGAAGTATTACATAAAGCTAAGATGACAATTTCTATATGGATTTTTTACGCTTGTATTCCATTCAATGCAGTTCAATCACTATATTTTCAACCTGCATTAGATGCCATTGCTACTATTGGACCAGGATTTGAAGGTCCAACTTATGATGAATTGAGGGTTAATTTGTTAAGAGATTGCAAGAAAGAATGTTAGTTACTTGTTGAAAGCTATCAAAGCAATTGGGTAAAAAATGGATGTACGATTATGGCTGATGGTTGGAGTGATCAGGGGCAGAGAACATTCATAAACTTGTTGGTATATTATCCTACTGGAATTACATTTATGAAATTTATTGATGCCTCCGATGTGGTGAAAGATGCAAATAACTTGTATAACTTGTTTGTAGAAGTTATTGAATGGGTAGAACTGCTAATGTTGTGCATGTAGTGGCAGATAATTGAACTAATTATGTAGAAGCTGGTAGTTTGATACATGAAAAATATGAGCATATATATTGGTCACCTTGTGCCGCTCATTGCTGGAATCTCCTTCTGAAAGATATTGGTAGCATGCCTCATGCAGCAGACCCTGCATCACAGGATTCAAAAATGACTGTTTTTATTTATAATCATATGATATTTTTGTCTTGGCTTAGGAAAAAACTTGGTTGAAAAGAGATTATACATCTTGGAGCGACTCGTTTTGCTACTACTTTTATCACATTGAGAAGCATGCTTGAGCATAAGCATGATTTGCAAGCTTTAGTGGTAGATACACACTTTACAAGTCATAAGTTGGGAAATAGTATAGCTGGAAAAGCTGTTTATACTATAATATTGAATAATAAATTTCAGGATGATTATTTGCTAATTGTGAAACTTGTGGATCCCATTATTAAGTTGCTCAGAATTGTAGATGGTGATGAAAAACCTTCTATGAGTTATATTTATGAAGGCATGCAAAGGGCTAAGAATGCAATAAAGGAGATGTTTAGTAACAATAAAAGATTGTACTTGCTTTATACACAACTCATTAAGGTACAATAAGATAAGTACTTGAAGCGTGATCTTTATGCGGCAGCTTACTTTTTGAATCCGACCTTCTTTTATGATGAAAAATTTTGTGACAAGTATAGGATCATGCAAGGACTTCTTGATTTGCTTGATAAAAAAAAGCATTGGTGGTGATTATAATATTTTCTTGGTTTAATACTTTAAAACATTTATTATACTATTATAGTGATTATGTTTTCTCATACATGTAGATGAATGGTGGAGATTTTTTAGTCATAGTGCTCTAATTTTACAAAAGATAGCTATTTGTATCCTTAGTCAAACAACTTCTTCTTTAGGATGTGAGAGAAATTGGAACTTTTTTGAACGCATCCATACAAAGAAAAGGAATATATTAGAGCATCAAAGACTTAGTTATCATATGTTTGTTACTTATAACTTGCGTTTATAGAACAAGTATATAAATATACTTGAGAGTCAATACATTTTTATTGTTACTTACATTTTTTATTTAGTATAAATGTTTTGTTACTTGAGAGTCAATACTTATATACTTAAATGTTTTTGTATTAGGTTACATTACAAAAAAGAAACTATGATCCAATTGACTTTGAATGCATTGACACACTTGATTTTTGGATGGTTGAAGAAGAACCATTGTTTGACAATGAAGAGTTGAGAATGAGAATATTATCCATCAAGAAAATGCAATTCCAATAATTGGTGAACCTTCAAGACAAAATGAAGGTAAATAATCTAATATTCTTAATATTTGATTTTATATTATGCTGTCAAGCATTATTTTTATATATGATATCATAATTAACTTTGACACTTTGCTTGTTATTTAATTAGATGAGGAAGAAGTCATTGATCATCAAATCAATATTCTAGAACAACCAAATTTAGAGTCAATTGACAATCTTGATAATGATATTGATTTTGATAATGATGTTGCTTCCATGCCATTAGATGGATTTAATTTGAATCTTGATGAATATTATAACTGATGTAGGTTTTGTGGGTTGATGTTGGGTAAACTGTAAAGGCCACCCACTTTGGAGTATTATATATATATATATATATATATATATATATATATATTATTTCCTTTCTAAACTTTTTGATAGGATTTACATTAGTAACTTTTACTAATTATATAGGAATATTATTTATTTAATTCCTTATGCATTTCCTAATTATTTTCACACTAACTCTTAGTTTGAAAATAAACAAGTAATTTAATTGACTAATTAGTTGCTAGGTGATTTAATTAATTCTAACTACACTCTTTAGTTGAAAATGAATTACCTTTGACCAATTTATCAATTATGGACCTAATTAATTTATAAATAATTTATTTAGTTCAAAAAATAAGTCTTAATTAGCCAATATACTAATTATTCATATTTATTATGTTTTAACGTTTTAAAACTCTTTTAAAACATAAAACATAATGTATGCATGAGTATGTGAAGTTGATTGGCACCTACTAATCTACATGACATGTTATAGTATATAATATCACATTTTATAAAATCAAATATAATACCAAGAAAATAAAATCCTAAACTATTACATTTATTTTTTTTTATTCCTTACGATTATCTAACTCTTGGACTTTTGAGATGTCTCTACCAACTTACCATGCCTTGAGCTTGGCAGAGAAGTTTCCATATTACAATTGGTGGCTTCTTACAATTTATAACATAATTTAATAATTTAAAAAATAAACAAAAATAAACCAAGAAGGAAACATGACCATATGAGGTCACCTTTCTTGTTACATCCCAAAAATACAAGGAAATTTCTCTAAGGCATTAATATGGTCAAAAATTTAATTTAAACCAAAAACAACATATCAAAGACATTATACATACAATTATACATTGTAAATGATTTCTAGGTGTTAACCATGCATCATACACACATATAGTCGTGAACCATAGGATTTAATACCAATTGTTGGATCTAGTTATTTATCCTAAATGTTTACTGTACAAGCATGTGTTTTAAAAATTTTAAAACATTCAAGCTTGCTGATGAGTGTGCGAAAGTGCCTTTTACACGCTTTATTATTTAGCTAAATGTGCTATAAATGAAGAGAAATCATATAACTTAATGTGTTTTCTTATATTTTGCTTTGATTCTCCATTACCAACCTTTAAGCACATTTTAGGTAAGCCAGAAGGTATGGCGCCGCAGCCATGGAAAGCTAGCGCCGCGACACCCAAAAGTGGAAAATTTAAAAAAATTCAACACAAGTCAAAAAACATGGCACTGCGGTGCCCATTCCAAAGCACCTGGTGTCTGACCACCAGAGCCATGGTGTCCAGCCCTATTTCAGCATATAACATTCAAGACCTAGTGCTGCAACGCTGGGAAACTAACATCGCAATGCCTGCGCGTGATCTGTCATTTAAAAGATGTGAAAACACTTCAAAAAATAGATTTTTGGTTGGGGAAAAAGGGTTCTCTTGGTTTGGAGATTGATGAATATGAAAAGAAGGCTCATTCTAAATTGAAAGGCTTGAATATCTCTTCTCCTAATCCTTGAAGATGAAGATGGTCATCCAAAGAGTGTTGGTTTTGTCAACAAACATGGTTGGTTAGTTTTTAGGTAAAGTTAGGGTAGAAATTAATTGGTGAAAACCTTTGGGTGTTATTTCAATTCATCTTTTAAGTGTTATTGTTCATGAATCTTATGTTGAATCCTCTATTTTTTTTATTCTATTTACTTTGAGACATTGAAAGATATTCTTCTATGATGTTGAGTTATAGTTTTATAAATTTTAATTGTAACTCAATAGAGATGGTTTCCATGCTATGAACATGATCTTTTGCTGCATTATAGTTATTTCTTAACATAGTGTCATCAATTGATTTGGTTTTCATATATAGAAGTCATGGTTCGAAAAAGGGAGAATTTTACCCTAGAAGCTTTTCATTGTCATATGTTCCAATTAGGGATTTAGTGTTATAATCCCTAATTAAGTAATGGATGAGTTGAAACATAAACCAAGGTGCTGAATCCAATCAATGGAAGCCCAAAGCTTTATCACTTCTTTACTCGTATTTCACTTCCACTTGATTGCATAATTTAGATAAATATTATTACTCACTTATTCTCTTATCAATTATTCATTGCTATTTCCCTTAAGTGATATTCTTGTAGTGTTTCCTCCGTCTCCCTATAGATTGACACCCCATTCTATACTGTAATAACTGCGTAGTGTTTTCGGGCATAATCACTTGCAAATAGGCGAAAACAAAACATATAAGCAAATAACTCATGGCTAGTAAGAGAAGTAAAATAGGTAAAAATTCTGCATACCTCTTGTAGTCACTTTAATCTTGTAATTCGTTTCCAAACCAAGCACACTGACTGTCTATTCTTTAAGAGGCACCAATCCACGGAACCTATGGTGAATAGGCTTAGTGATTGAAATAAACAAAGGATGAAATAAAATAATTGATAACTTTCAAAATAAATTAGAAAGCCTTCCCCTTTGTTCCTTTTACTATGGCGTAAAGAATTCTATAGTGGCACACCAAGGAATTCACTTTTTCTTTTTCTTGTATATTCACTGATATGGCCACAAGAGGGAGAGGTTGCATATATATAGTATGTTAACCCTAGGTCATGTGAGAGCATTTAAGTGTAATTTAAAAACTCAATCCCAAACCATTAGGGATTCACATGCCTAGTAATGTGAAATATTAGATAATCAAATTATCTAATGATTTATCAATTAATAATCATATTATTAATTTTGATATTAATATATTTTGTTTAACAATTAAATAAAACATGTGTGGCTTTCTAATTGGTCATGCTTAAATTAAAATTCAAATAAATGAATTTTACTTAATTAAATCCCTTTGACTTAGCTATTTTTCTAATGAATGTACGTTACCTAAGAAATTAAAACTCTGTTAATTTCTAACATTTATTCACTTAGATAATTAGGATAATTAGGAAAGAATATATTTGACCATGTAAAGACCAATTCCCCTCCTGTAATACCTTAATTCAAAAAAAAAAAGGTTCGAATTAAATATAAAACAAAGTTTAGGGACTAATTAGCAAATTATAAGAAATTATAACTATTAGGAAATTGCCAATTAGTCCCTCAGATCTTTAAATCCGTAAGTTGTAAGTCCCTCTCGCATTGTTTCTTCTGTAAACTATCGGCTCCCTTCTTTCCCTCCAAAATCAAGGTTTCTTGTCATCTCTCTCTCTCTCCCTTCTTGTTCATTCTGGTGCTATGAGTAAGCCTCCACCGTCCTTCCACTATTCAGGCTCAATCATTGCTGCTCCTTACGCCTAGCTCACTGTTGTGAACAACCATTTCTCTGCTATTCATTCACAGAGGTTATAGCTCACGTGGCAGGTGCTGGTTACTTGGGGGAAACTCGTTTTGTGCCATTTAGTCTGCTACAAATCTAATTTATTCAAACTTCACTTGTTGTAAATCAGATGCATACATCCTTTGGGCAAGAAAAAAATTGAAATATTGGGGGTAATTTAAGTTCAATTTTTCTGATGAGTAAATTGAGAAAACACCCATAATGGAATTTTAATTGAAGTAGACTTGGTGAACAGATGTGTTGGTCTGCAATTCCTTGCTGAGGTAATTATAATTTTTGGATTTGGGGCTAATTTATGTACAATAGCTAGTTCTTGGATTTGGGGTTGATTTTTGGATATGAAGATAAATTTTGGGACTTTTTAAAATAAATAATATATAAATAGAGTTACTAAAAATTGTAATGGTACAAGGGATTATGTTGACGTTATATGAGTTTGGGAAATCATTGAGATGATGAGAAACCAAGTATCTGTTCATCAACTAAAGTTTTTCTATAACTAACCGCAGTTTGATTAGGAAATAGTAATATAATTAGTGTACTAATGGGTTATACGCATATTCATGCACTTAGGAATATCTAAAACAAGTCTTTTGGAATCAAAGAAGTCTTGAAGAAAAAAAAGTGTGGGACTCAAATACCAAGCCTCCAAGTAGCCTTGTTAGTGGATACTTACTTATCTCTGGATGCCTGAAGTTTTAAATTATATTTTATTGTTTTTTTTATTATTTAAGTATGATTTGGGATGATTTTGAATAAGACAAATATATATTTTGTGAAGTTATTATTTTTCCCGAATTATGAGTTTTTCCCAAAGTAATTATGGGAATGCATGATTGGTGTAAGATTTCCAAATTAGAACTTTGTTATGGGATTCGTAGTAGAGTGGTGGTAGAACCACTACGTGCACCTAGATCACAACATTTATCAGTTAAGGGTAGTTCTTGGTAAAGTGGTACTTCTGTCAGTGAGTGCAATTGCTAGCAAAAGATAGAGTTTGAATTGAATAGTTCCTCCGGATAAGTGAAACTTCAGAAAGTAGTTAATTGAATATTCCCTTCGGTGAGTACAGTTCTCGAAGGTGAGAATCTGGTTGCCCCTCTAGTTAAGTTTATCTTCTGGAGTTGGAAGACTGATTTCTCAATTTGGATTTTTCCATGGGGATAATTATGAATCCTACTATTTTTGTGAACACTAGTAAAATATTTCCAAACTTAGATTTCTATTGTGATCATATTACTAGTTATATGTTATTATTATTATCATATATATAAATTATCTTGTTTTCCATATGTAAAGTGTATTATGTACACATTATTATATCTGATTTTACCTTTATGTATTAAAGCAGTATTTTTAAGTATGATAATTTTAACGGTAATACACTTTAAACTTGGGAGTTCATAAACCCTTGGTAATTATTTTTTTCCATTCATTGAGTTGGTGTGACTCACCCTTTCAATTTCTAATATTTTTCAGATCAATCTACTAGTGAACTTCCTTTAGCTCTGCCCATACTCTTTGAGTCTGCTAACTGATTTGGTAGACACAACCCTGAGTAGTAGTGAAGTATACTTTTGGAAACTGTGGACAAATGTTGGATGGGATGTTTCAGTAATAATAATAATTGCATAGTTCATGTGTATTTAGTATACACAGTTCATGATGAACCCATTTATGATTTTTATTTAGGCCATGGAGGCCATTTAAATTTCAGTGGGCCTATCCACCTTATGATTTGTTTGTTTGTACCCTGGGATAGTCTATATTTTAGGAGAAACTCTGCCGAAATTTTTATTAAAATTTTGACTTAGAATTTTTATGTTAAAGTGTGTTTTGTTTTTATTATACAATTCATAACTAGTTTCTAATGGTGTTGATTGCATTAAGTATTCTAAGCTAGTAGGTTATTACCTAAATGGTAGTTTTCCTACACCGGTCACATGCCTTAAAGTGGGGTATGACACCTCATTAGGCAATACATCTTTCCATCACATGGGGAGAAAGTTGTTTCACAAGTTTAAACAATTTAAACTTTGCAACAACATTAGTATAAATAATTAAATTAATTTTATTCTAACAAAATGCTATAACCAAAATTCATAATTAAATAAGGATTTAATTTTATTTTAATCAACTTGTTCAAATTAAATATTTGAACAATTCAAATATTAATTTAAACTAGTTAAACGAAAAATAATTACTAAGATAAAGGTTATCTAAATTGACACACCACTTATCTTCATTAAGACAAACATTTGTCTTAAAATTTATTGTCTAATTAAAAAAATACTTATTTAATTTAGATAAATAATGTAAGAATTATTTTTATCTCTTTAGTGCCAAAAATATTTTTCACATTTTCAAGTATGTTTAGGATAGCATTTGTTTTAAAATAATTCTTTGTCTAAATTAAGATAACTTTTGTCTTAATAAAGACATTAGCTGAAATGCTATTAATTAAATTCATTTTGAATTTATTCTAACTTAATGTGAATTGAATTCTCCAAAGCTAGATGAGGAATCTGTTTGGACATAGAAATCTCAAGCTCTAATAAATTTGAGATTATTTTAATCTCATTAAAATAATCAAATTTTATTAATTATGAAGTCATTTCACCAAGATTCATGATTTCACTCTTGATAATTTCTAAAATTACGAGAAGCCAATATTGAACTTTGATTTGTCCAATTTGCAAACCTAGTGTTTGTGATCCCTCGTAGCCATCCATTGATATAAGGTAAAAATATCGTTTTATTCCTTATATCAATTTTGTCCATTGGTCTCATATTTCATTCAATAAGTGACTAGATCATCTTTCAGAATTTTTCTAAAATTATCTAAACATGATGAGTAGCTAATTCATCATTTCACTGGGCCCATATATGTAACTTGTCTTCCTGAAATCACCAGAAGTGATGTAATGCTACGAACTCCATTTCTTGGATTTACGTTCCTATATGTTTACTCTCATTACTATCCCAACATACAGAGTCTTGACCATTGTCACACAATGGTTGTGTTTATAGTAGATCAAAGATCACAATGGTCATGAACACAAGTTCACAATTCATCAGGATTTTGGTTTTGCCCCTAATAGATACAATGTGTAAGTTCAAGTTCAAAGTAACAGTATTGACTTAAATTTGATATCTCACTTGATTCCAATTCATTTAACAGTGTCATTACTTGAAGTCTATTAGTTCAATAATTTGAGATTCATCATTCCCTAAGAAAAGAATCTCATTCTTTCTATGAAGATAATCCAGACAGTATAGTCTTAGTTGAATAGATTGGCCGTCTCTATTCAGTAACTATGAATATTATTTTAGATTCATCCAAAGATACATATCTCTTTTTGCATAACCCTTATGCAAATGTATCTTGGTTTATTAGAATTTAGAAACCTTAGTAGCTAGAAAATAAAGCTTATATAAATAAATTCTTTATTTATTAAAAATAAAATGCATTTATATCAACTTAGGGAATTTAACTTGCTTTATAGGACAACATATTCCTAACATACAGGACAGCTTCCATAACCTAGCCCTTGAGGGCAAGGTCCCACCTGAAGAGGGGGGGAATCTGTTCATAGAGGAATGTACAGCCAGGCACTAAACCACAAGGATGTGAGATACAGGAGAAGGAAGCTGCATGCATTATGCGCAAGTAGGATAACTATAGAAGAAGCATGCAATAACCAAAGACAAGTAGACATGGAGCATTAACTGAAGCAAAGTTGGGAACTCTTTAATTAATTAATTTTTTATAATGCATCTTATGAAGTAAGGTGTACCTTCTTTTTATTTACTATTTTATATTGTAGTTAGTGGGGTTATTGTTTATTTACTATTCTATATTAGTAGTTGCAGTTAATGGGTTTATTGTAGTAGTCATGGGCGTGAATGTAGGTAGCAGTAACCAGTAGTATATATGCATTCTGAAATACAGTAAAAAGCAGTGTATTATCATTCAAAATTATGGTATATTCTCGCCTAAAGAGAATTCTTTTTTATACCTTTTGTTTGTGTTTTTATTGGGACCTATCAATATTGATGAGAGCTCTTTGGGAAACCTCAGACTTGTTAAGTTTGATGGTTTGGTTCACGAAAATAATGGGTCCTTCTTTCTAATGGCTTTTATTCATGTGGAGCTCATGACCATTCGTTACATAACGGTTTTCAGTGTTCTCTAGTGGAGTCTAATTGCTAGGAAGCTATCTCCATGTATGAGGCTTCTACCCTCCCTGACACCCCTACTAATTCTTAAAGAATGACTTTAGAAATCCATGCATTTGCCACACTCTCAAATAGGGTAATGCTTGTGCTAATCACTTTGCCAAGTTGGGTGTTAAACAGTTAGAGCTTCTAATGGTTTAGAATGAACCTTCCTTTGGGATTTGCCTTCCACTACAAGCAAATCAAATGGGCACCATGTTTAGTTGCCAAGGGGTTTCTTTTGTTCATTTTTATTTAGTATTTTGATGTACCAAAACAAAATATCATGAAACAAAAAAAGATCTAAAATAATAAAATATAATGTTGTCACAACTTGACAGCTAAAAAAGGCACATCGTCATGACCTTAAGGCAACAAAAGAGAAAACATTGAGATTAAAAAAATGGAGTCACCACTAATTAATTAGAAGGATAATTGGGATCCTTTAAACCAAACACTGGCCCTTGAAATCATATAAAAGGTTCAGGAGTTTAATTACGTGTGGGGAAGGTGTTAGGCACCCTACAACGTTCATTCCTAATGATAGTTACCCTAAATCGTTTGTGCTTAAATTCATATTTTTTTATTACCCCCTTTTTGCTAATGCGAGGATGAAAAGATGAAAGAACTAGACATGCCTTACTTGGCAAGTACCTACATAACCTAAAAAGGATCAATGTCTATGTAGTTCAAGATAATTTGATGAGATTTTGGCTAGGAAATATATATGATCACTTTCCTAATGCAAAGATTAGACAATGCAGAGGCACTAACTCCTCACCTAAAGTCAAGGGAAATGACAATGCGGAGGTACTGAATCCTCATCCAAAGCCAAGAAATTAGGACAATGTGGAGGCATTAAGTTTTCACCTAAAGCTCATGGAATTAAGACAATGTAGAGGCACAACTCCTCACCCAAAACCTATAAAAGTGGACAATGTAGGGGTACCAAGTTCTCACCCAAAGCTCTAGGAATTAAGACAATGCAGAGGCACCAAGTTTTCACTCAAAGCAAAAAGGTGGATAATGCAGAGGCACCAAGTCCTCACCCAAAGCCAAGAAACCGGATAATGCCGAGGTACAAAATCCTCACCCAAAGCCAAGAAAGTGGATAATGCGGAGGGTCCAAGTCTTCACTCAAGGCCAAGAAAGTGGACAATGTGGGAGGCACCAAGTCCTCACTCAAAGCCTATGGTAGATGTGAATGCACTAAATCCTAACCCAAAGCCTTAGGAATAGGATTGATCTTTGAAAGAGTGAATGATGTAAAATTTAAAGGAAAATGAACGCTTCAATTCTAATAATTATTTCTTTCATGATTCTTCACATGCCGAGGCCATTAAGACCTTCACATTAAAATATATTAAATCACTTCAAAATATTTCAACCAACATGGGCCTTTGGAGCCCAAAGTATTCAAATTTTATTTGGACCAAAAACTTTGGTTTAATAGGCATTTGAAACTCAATTTTAATATTTCATTTAAAACAACTTATAAAAAAGATGATTTGGGCTTGAAACCACTTATTTTCAAATTGCTTTCTAAATAAGATAAAAGAAGACCTATCATATTCACTTCACTTTTAACATGTTACAAAACCTATTTAATCTATTTTCAAAAAGCTTAATGATAAAAAAAAAAAGGCTTTTTTTTATTTTCTTAAATAATAGTTAAGGTACATGGTAGGGGTTAAACATAAATTAAAACAACAATCAAAGAAAAATAAAATAACAAACTAAGCAAAAATAATGAAAGAAAGGGGATTACTTATGCTTTACTGCTGGGTTCAAAGGGAATCATAACTGAATGAAACAACTAACCAAATAAAAATCCCCAAATTCAAAAAACAAATGCCATGGAATTAAGAGAAAATATATTAGAGCATTAAACTACCAAACACATCATATTCCCTTAAAGGCTAGCACATTGTAAAGCTCAATTTGAACCAATGAGAATGTCAAGGCAATCAATATTATTTAACTCGAAAATAAAAATCCATATTTGAAACCTCAAATTTAAAAAGACAAATCAATATCAAAATGACCGAAATGTGAAATCATATTTGTACCCACATGTTAACACTCAAAGCAGTACTTGACCATGTAAACAAATTTGAACCACCAAATTAAAATGCCAATCAATATCAAAGACAACTGATCAGATATGTAACCTAATTTGAACCTACGATTTTAACACTCAAAATGGTTTCAACTTGACCCAAACATGTATTCTGATTTGAACTCACAAATTTAAAACTCAAACCAATATAAACTCAGACTGAAGAATTTTACCCTTGGTGCTTCAAGAATAATCCTCATATTTGTGCCTTCTCACCTCCAGTCTCCAAATTTCAGCGTAGAAGCACCATCTTCTCCACCGAGTTCTTCAAAAAGAACCAAAAGGATTCCCAAATAAAGCTCCAAGAATAAATTCTCTGAATCTTGCTCATCCTTTCGTCTAAAACCTCTAAGTTCCGAATAATAACTGAATATTTTTTTAGAGAATGATCCCCTTTCATCAGCCACCTACCTTTCTTCTTATAGCTGAGTCCCCTTGCATCTAAGAAGGAGTATCCAAGATAAAGCGTGAGATGATGAGCCACGCATGAGAGAGAGACGAAGAAGAAGAGAAATCATTGCAACAGCATCCAAGAGAAACCAAAAGTGCGAGCTGGCAAAGTGTGAAGGCTGCGTGCGTGAATGGATGTGAGAGCCGCGATAAAGTAAGCATGATTTAGCGTTGAACAAATGACCCCATGTGTGCGAGTGAGATGGCAAATGGTTGTTAAAGCATGCCAAGGACGTGAAGAGGAAAAGAAGAAGGAGGGTTTGACCTCCATAGCTACGGCTAGGTCCAAGGAAAAGAAAGGGAAAATGGGTAGGTTTAAGTGACTGATGGGTTAAGAAAACTAGGGTCAAGGGAATTGGACCAAGGTGTATACGCTAATGGGGCTTCAAGAACAGATTGGGTCCAAGCTTTTCTTTTTTTATTTATTGTCTTCTCTTTTGTATTTCCCTTTTGTATTTTGAATTTCATTTCTTTACATTTTTTATTTTTAAATAAAACTAAAATAATGTAATTCTCCAATCATATAATTTTTTATTTTTGTTATTGTTTTTAATTTTTTCATTCTTTTAATTTTTTTGTATATTTTTAATAATAATAAAAAAATTCAACAAAATACAATGTTGGCAAATGTTATGCCTAAATTCCAAAAAAGTTAATTAAATAAAAATTAAAATGAGACCAAAACTGAAAAGTAGATTTTTAAAATAAAAATAAAAGTTTAATTAAACTTAAAACAATATTTTTTTTCATGGGTCTTACTACTCTACAGTCACATTTATGACTGTATATATGACTGTAAAGTAATTATAAAATTTTTTAAAAATAAATTTTATTAGTTTTTTAAAATTAAAATTTTTTTTATAATAATAAACTAATGATAAATTTTTAAAAATTTAAAAAAATAATAAAAACAATCAAAAAAAATTTTAAAATTCTTTTAAAAAAATCATACATTAAAAAAAATAAAAAAATTCAAAAAAAATATAAAATTATTTTAAAAAATTTTAAAAAAATCACTATAAATAAAAAACTAATAAATAATATAAATAAAAAAAATTAAATAAAAATAAAAAATAAACTTAGGGGTCCCTTTTTTCATAGCGTTTGCTTTACAATTAGAAGTAGAAATTATTATTCGGCTTCGGAACTTCTGGTTTCTTATAAATTTTTATGTCACTCGGTCCAACTCAAACTTAAGGGTGTATCTCTGTCTCTGATTTGAGAGCATCGAGAACAAGAACAGTAATGGGGACTCGGTTGCTATGGCTCTGTGTAGGGTATCTTGGTTTGATCGTCGCCCTCTTTCCTCTGATGTAAGTTAACCCAATTATAGTAAGAAATTTATTTCGACCTATATTTTCCCTTATCAAATTGTAGGAAAATTTTATTAAATCTGACTGTTTTGTTCTTCAATTTTAATCTAGATGAAGAAGAAGTTTGATGCTCTGGAAGCTAGAGTGTCGAACCTTGAATCTCGCAAATCATTCAGTACCAGAGCAGGTATTTACGTTTCTACGATAAAAATTTTTAGGGGTGTGTAGTTGGAGATTTTTTTGAAAAAATATAAAACAATTTGCTGAAGTTTATAAGAAATTTGAAAATTTTTAAAAATTTTCCAGACGGAACACGTATTTAAGGCTGTGTTCTGAATATTGATTAGATTTATAAGTTTTAGAGGGGAACATATATACCTTTTCTCTTTTCCTCTTGGTCGTCAATGTCTCTAATATTGCTAAGACTGAAAATACTGTAGATTTTCTTATTTTATCCTTTTTATTTTGTTAAATGACAATGGAATCATCTGGGTTCTACACAAATATTCTTGTCTGACACAAGTTGATTCAATGGAGTGCGGACTTGGGGTTGTTGAACTTTTTTTTTTTTGTTGACATTCTAGAATATGCAACACGCATCAGTTATCACTTGGATAGTTCCAGTATTATCGGTCAAAAATGGAAAACAGTGTGATTTCTAAGCATAGTTGTTAGTAGCCATAGGGCAGTGGCAAAGGCTAAAAACTGCTATAGCACATAGCATTGCTACGTAAAAATGTAGCACACACAATAATTATAAAACAATATAATTAAATCAATTAACATATATAATATGAAAAACTTAATTCACATTTAAAACATAAGTCCTAACAACTTAATAATCATCTGTAATGATAACACAATATCAAGCACTTAAATCGTAAAAATGTCAATGTTTAACTAAGTGTTTAAGTCTAAGCTTTATCACAAGTCACCTAAATGAATTATAATCGATTCTAATAATAGGTTTTGGTAATTGAACACAATGGGGCACAGCTGCACCAGCAATACCTCTGGCTATGCCACTGGCTGCAGATGAAAGATGAATAAGGATGGGGGTTGGGCTTGAGATGAAGCAAGGTAGAAGTAAAGAACAGAGACACTAGTAAGGTAACAGTAGAAATGCAATACCTCGGCCTTTGAAGTCAGGCTTGCCTACCGCTTGCACCAGAAACACAAGTTAGGAAGAACAGAGAAGAGAGGCTACCTGAGGTGATGCTGTGATGTTAGAGTGTGAGGGCCTCAAAGCTGTTTGCGAAAGAATGGAGAGATGCTGTCCGTTTCTTTCCAAAGTAGTGTTACCGAGAGGGTCTCTGGGAACCTTCTTTTAATTAGAGGAAGCACTGTGCTTGATATGAATATTGTGGGAAACATTATATTCATTGATAATTTTTATTTTTTTATCAGACATTTAAGAAACACCTCACACTAGAACAATTAAAAATTCTATGAGGATTTTAGCATATTCAAAACAGCCACAGATCAATCCATCTGGATGAAAAGTATTTCTAGTGCTGGAAATGAGCCTAAACTACTTCTGCTCAGCATGAGTTAACCTTGGGCTAAGCTCAAACTAACAAATTGAACATATTCTAGCTTAGCTTAAGTCTTAACCCATATATATGTGCGATTGTGCTTTTGTTCATTGAATAGTGCTTTTAATTTTAATCTAAACTGGCACACACATATGAATGTGCACTCGAAAGAAAAAGTACCGGGTATAGGAGTGGAGAAAAACCAGGTAATTGGAGAGAGAAAATGGGGTTTTTTAATTATTTAAAAACGTTTTTTGTTTTTAATTATAATTTGAAACCGGTTTTTGTTTTTAATTTTAATTTGAAACTTACTTTCATAACACTATGTTTCTCATTAGTTTATTTAACAAAAATTTGAATTAGATAATGATATTTCTGTAACTTTTGGGACAAAAACTGAAGATTGAAAGCTAGTTCTGTTCTGTTTATATTAGAAATTCATACTAGGGAATAATAAATTTTTGTTTATAATATGTAAAAAGTGTAGTTATGTCCATATATAAGTATTAAAATATTAATATATAGTATAATTATTCAACTGTATTGTAAGCTAACTTGGAGTTGAAGAATTATCTTTGCACAAAGATTGGGTCAGGATTTTATTTCATTTGTCACTGGTTTTTAAGGCAACTATATTTTGTTTTTTTGACTTTAAGAAATATTATTAGAAAATGAAGAGAAGACATACAATTAGAAGGATAATATATCCTCAAACAAAGAAAAAGTTGAATAAAAAACAAATAACACAAAAAAGATCAAAAAGTCTAAGCTCATAAAAGCAGCGGAGCTGACCAATCACTTTGCATATCAGAAATGGAAATTCCCTTAAAACACCCATGTGCTGAGCACCAAAGTGAAGCCTTAAATACAACCATATCCCATAGAAGATGTAGGGGCAAATAGATGCCCTTAAAGGAGCAAGCGTTCTTCAACCAAATTAGCCAGGGGATTGTGTGAACTGCACATTGCCACAAAATTTTGCTCTCCTTCTTACCCAAGCATTTGAATTGAATGAGAAGAAAATGCTCCAAAATGTTTGGACAAACCTGTTAAGAAACCAATCAGGATAAATGTTACAAATTAAGTAGGATTATTAAAGAGTTATCTTCTAATTAGGCTAGTCTTCTAATATTAATTGAGTTAGTTATTATTAGATTGCTTTGTATTTCAGCTTTATTTCTAAGAGTTTATCTTGTAGTTAAACTCTACTTCATAATATTATAAATAAAGGGATGTACAGGCTTAGCTGAGATGTTTTTCCTTCAGCCCCAAAGTTTTGCCATTCTTTTGTTTTAACCCTAAATTTCAACTAAACCCATTGTTTACCAAGAATTCTAAACAAGTTGTTCCAAAGGTAATTTACTGCCCGACAATGTCAAAATCGATGAGATGTCTTTCTGCACATAGTTGTTAATGTGCACTGTGGTGCAACATCAGTGTTGCGCCATGCAACACTGTGACGTTGCAAAATTCAAATGGTGCACTGTGGTGCATGCTACATGTGCCATTTTCTGTGGTGGATGGCTTGTGCCACATGTGCCGCATGATAATAAGGTCAAAACTAGCCTTGTTTACATTTTTATGGTGCAGAATTCACTCAGCAGTATCAGCTTCAATTGCTTACTATTCATCCTATGCAAAGAACCAAGGCTGATGATGCTTCTTAAAAAACTCCTTCAATTAAAATTGCCTTGAAGCTTTGTTCATACTTCTATTTACAACTCATTAAATTATAAAAAGAACTTAATTGAAAAGCAATTGCTTGAGTGGAATGGAAGGAATAAATGTAAGATATATAGCTATGTTTCATGTTTCTTTTTCAAGTTGTAACCAATAAGTAGCCTTGTTTTTTCGTTCTTTTAGGTTGTAACATCTTGATGACATATTTGAAAATACCAAACTTTTAGACTTGCACTTCATTATTACTGCTTATACACATATACATACATATATACACACTCGTGTGCATGTGCACATATGCACTTTACCATTGCATATGTACTTATTAGTATTTGTGGTAGTTGGGAGATAAAGGGAAGGGAAGGAACATGAAGCAGGGGCATCCATCAGGGGAGACTGTTATCTCTTTTTTTTAATGCTTTCTCTTCTATTTCACTGTACTGTTAATTTACTGTGTTCCAGTTAATTTTATTTGTCTTCTGTTCCCCTGCTGTTAGGTGCTGTGTCTTGCTGTTAGTAAGCTCGTGAGTTTCACGTGGCTTTGTTTTTCAGTCAGCTAGACCCCCCCCCCCCCTTTTGATATAGTTGGGTCTGGTTGTCTTTTGTAATCAGTTTTTGGAGATAATATTTGAGAATATTTCAGAGAAATTCTCTCTGTGAAGAGCTAGGGTTCTTCTACTCTTTCTTTCTTCCTATCTGAACCTGATTTATGTTCTTTCTACCTAGTTTCTTCACTGTGCTACGTTAGAACCTCAGAAAAAAAACACAGGAGGGAAGGTGAAGAGAAGGGATGGTTAAATGATGATTTCATTGCTCTTTGTTTGGATGTTCAAAACAAACAAGGAAAATTATTATAAAAATATAAATTAATTAGAATATATGCGTACAAATTTATCTTTATTAAAATGATGAATTGTAATGATTTATTTTCTTGGTATTGAACTTTTAGAAAATAATGAATGATTAATAGTAAATATTTAGGTACTGACTAAGGAGAGTGTAAACACCTGATTTTGTCCGGGTCACGTTGTGACAGAGAGGTCATGCCTTTGCACTCAGACAATTGGCTCTGACTCTGTGCTACCACAATTCTGCATGCTTTATTATCACTGTGCCCATGCCTTCTTGTTTCTCCTTTTACTCTTGATCTTAGCTATCATTCACGTACCATTTTGTACAAATTTTTTCATCTCATAAGTGAGGTGAATTAAAAGGAAAATCGTAATATCAAGTATCTAACCAAATGTATGTTCTAGTAGTTTAGTGTTCTATGTTGCTTAGAAATGTTTTAAGCGAAGCTAATGTTGTAATTACTAATTATGAAAATCTATACTATTATATGACTTTGGTCTCACGATTTCTTGGTGTCATTTATTTATAATATTTAATTTATCAAGAAAAAATATATATTTTAACTTAAAAAAAAATAGTAATTACAACATTAGCTCCGCTTAAAACATTTGTTTTAAAATAAAAAAATTATTATTCTATACACATGGGATATGGGTAGTTACAAGTTAATTTATTCTGTATTTACAGAATGACAATCAATAATTTTTTATTTAAAGAGATTTAAAATTGTTTTTTTTTACATAATTAAAACCAAATCTCACTAGTAATATATATCTTCCTCTCCATCATTAATGCATCTCCATTCTACACCATAGATTATAATAAAACTATGAATCTTCACCTGACAATTTATATTTTTAAATTGAAGTAGTTATTGATACAGTATCAGTCTTTATAACAAAGAGGTTAAGATAATTAATGAAATTTTAACACAAGGTATGGTGAGCCTCTGATTTATCCGCGCTTTAAGCCCAAAGGTGCCTTTCGCATGAGAGAGTATGTAGAGATTAAAATAAAATTATTCATGGCTATTCATTGTCACAAATTTTCTACTTGGCATACCTTAAGGTTTTGAACATGTGGGTTAGGCCATAGCCTCTTATAATTGCTTCTTATTTAGAAAGGTGGTTAGTTTAATTTTTCCTATATTTATATATTAATAATTATTATGATAAGACACTAGTGCAATTTGTTGATATATGTATATGGTAAAACAATACATAATGTAACTTTTGTCCTCAACAATGCGTGTTGTACATGCACTTAGGCTACATTCTTCTTAATCCTACTTTCCCTTGTCCAAAACTGCATGGAATTCCACACTTGAACTTCATTGTATGCAAAGTGGAATCTAACCGTCACTAGGGATTCCAGTTGCTAGTATCTTAATCCTTTTGATAGTATGTTCTTGATAGCTCGGATTTGCTTGTAGGTGGTGTGATGATAACGTATTATTTTCTTTGGCAGGTTGCTAGATATGATGTGCGGCTCCAGTGAAATTATTTTAAATCAGTTTGCAGGGGCTCCTGTCGTTTGAATAATGTATTTGGAGGAAATGACAATATATGACTGCTGAGGCAACCTATAAAATCTGGTGTGTATTTATCTTTCTCTCTTTTTATTTTCTTCTATTTGTGCTTACTTTTTTTTTTGTTAGACATTTTGTGCTTACTTCACCATCATTGAATTGATCTTCACACAGGTAACACAATCAAAATGGGGAAAGAGACGTGAGGTGCGGTAGTAAGAAGCTTTGCGAAAATGAGAAGGGGAAGAGGAGGGGCCATCCGCGGTGAGTGAGGGAAATGAGGGGGAGTTAGGGTTAAGTTAGGTTAGGGGAAGTGGGTCGGGTTTTTAGTGTTGGACCGGGTCACCTAGTGGGTTGGACTGGTGGGCGGCTATGTGTGGTGCTAGGCTGGGATGGAATTGGGCTAGGAGGCTGATAAGTTAAAAGCAGAAGAGAAAAAAAAAAAAAAAGAGAAGGAGAAGAGAGTTGAGTCAATTTTTGATATGTTATATTATAATTTTTTTGTCTATATGTTAAAAATAAGTTAATAACTCTTAATTTTAAATCTTAAGCAATTGTTTCTGAGTATTTTAATGTGAATAGTGAATCTTGTTAGTTGTTAGTTTGTTATTATATATGTATATATATATATAAATATACAGATATATTATTATTTTTAATTATATGCCTTGAATGCATTTTTATAAATGACTGGTGTACCCGCATTATTTGATCCTCATGCAGCTCTTGCTAATTCACTAGTGGAAATGTTAAATAATAATCATTCATTGCTCCATTTCATTCTAATATATAAAAAATAAGAAATAGGTGCAAGAATAGATTATATGATGAGTTAAAGTTGGAAATTTCTATGATAACTAAAATGTAGGCCTATCCTATCTAGTTGGCAACCATTAAATGGGATTATTCAAATTCATCTAATATTTAATAAAATTAATATTTTCATCTTCCTAAAATATCGTTCTTCAAAGTTAAATTGTCAAATTTTAATTATTTTAATTTTGTCTTTTTGTTAACTAAATTATGATTAAAAAAATGTGTTTGTTATCCTACCGTCTCCATTAATGAGTGATAAGGATGCATTTTTCAATTTGCCTTGAGTCTAATATTTGCATAACAACCCTTGTAATTTGCAAAAATGTCATTCTAACATTTGCATAATCAATGGACTCCTCCACTGAAGGCACTCCTCTTTGTCAACCATTGGACCTCCAAGACGTGCCTCCCTCTGACGACGGACGGTCTCGTTCATGGTTTTTCCTCCACCTTTGTTTCGTGTAAACTTTTCCCTCTTACTAATTTAGACTTCACCTATTATCACCCTAT
Organism: Ceratonia siliqua; assembly: GCA_034509205.1. Lineage (NCBI taxonomy): Eukaryota > Viridiplantae > Streptophyta > Magnoliopsida > Fabales > Fabaceae > Ceratonia > Ceratonia siliqua. The sequence continues at coordinate 28,055 of JASKGM010065429.1, forward strand.
AAATTGTGGTATCATTGGGTGACGCAACTAGCTTATGTCCCATGCGAGGATTGGATTGCCTCTTTCGCCATAGCACATAGACCTTAAATTACTTTATCATTTTTGTAATTATTGGTTGTTGAAAGATTTAACATCAAATTTTAAAAAATATTCCTCTTAATATGCTAAGCTGGTTACTAGTCATCTATTTTTTTTATTCCTTATTTGATTTAACGGTCACCGTACATTCAATAACAATCCAACGACCTTAAAGGGCGTACATAACCCTACTGTCCTACACAGTGGGGCGATAGGAAATAAATTCTCTTAAAAAAATTAATGACGTGAAGTAATGAATTGAACAAGTGTTAACACAATATTTAACGGTTACACGACCAATAAAAAATTCAAAAAAATAAATTGAGAAAATTTAATTTTAAGAGACTTAATTAAAAACTAATTTATTCTTATTAATACGGATACATTCTTATCCCCATTTCATGCGTAAGAACAAACTCATATTCAGAGAAATATAAAGGCAAGTTTATTTTCCTTTGAAATTATAGATGGGTCTTGACATGGCATTCAAGGGCTTGTTTGGCATAAATGACTTGCACAAGGTCGGCCGTGATGGCCTTTATGGCCTGGACCTGAAGGTGGGGCTTGACCCTTTGGAAGGATATGAAAGGTCCATTCACCATAAACCACTTCTGAGTTTTTATTCACCGTTAGCATCTTAGAAGTTTCTCTGCTTTCATGACCTGATTCCACGGACGAAAAGTGCCATCGAATTGCAGAAACTCTTATTGCCATTATCATCAATAAGATTATGAGATAACAGAGAGAGGAATATTTGAAACCTAATGTAGCCATATAGAGTTGCAGTTGTCTGATTTTGAAAATATGATATGAAGGATGTTTTATGTGTGTGTCTATATATATATATATGTTGGTATTTTTATAAAATAAATATATTTTAAAATTCATTTATGTCTATCTTTATTGTGTCTTAATGCTATTAAATTATTCCTTATTTTGTGCCTAATGTTTATGACAATTTTTATTGTGCTTTAATGCTGTTTTATTGTCTTAATACTTTTAAACTACTCCTTAATTTGTGCCCAATGTTTTTGGAAATTGGTTGATAGGTTCCAATTAGAGTATGTTAGAATGCAAAATAAATTCTCTTTAGGTGATAATGAACCACAATTGTTTGAATAAGATATTTTTCTATATTCATGATCAAACCTGCCCTGCCCACAGATAGGGCAGGGCTGGCTGGGAAAACTCCAACCAACCCACCCTATGGTGAATTATGGGCCAAGCAACCTGCCAAAAAAACACTTACTTGCTCCATTAGCCATTGAAAGTTATCTACCCTTTTACTACTTTTACAGTATGTGCTATATATTAATATTATATATGCCAAACTCTTAATTCACTCACAAATTAAAGCCATCTTTGATCCTCCAAAATAAAATCTTACTTGCTCTTAGTTTTATGTTTCGTTAACTTAGTTTGGTATATATATGAATTCCTGTAACTAAATATTACGGATCTTCAACAAATTAGGCTGGTTAGGTTCCCTTCCTATATGAACAAATTCGAGACAAGAAAAGGGGCAACTAAAAAAAAAATGACTGTAACAGAAAACAAAATGAGGTTGAATTGACAGAAGTCTCTAACCTATTCATCAATAAATGCTCCAAAAGGATTTCCTCCTTACCTCTAGGCTCTATCTTCCCTTTACGTGGTGGCAAACAAAAGGTTTTGATACCGTCTTTTGTTTTCTGCAACTAGTGACTCCTATTCCCATTCTGTAAAACCTCAACTGTGTCTTGGATTTCATCTCATGGATGAGTCAATAGACGTGAGGTATCCATTGGCACTTTAAAAAAAAAAAAAAAAGTAGGTCAACCCGACAGGGTGGAGGCAGGCTGAAAAGTTTGAACCTAACTCATCTTAATTGTAGGGTTGAACGGTTCAACCCAACGAGCTCAGCTTAATTTGACAGCTTTACCCGTGGGTTAGATATATAGTAGCTTCTCTACTTGCCTACGTAATGACATCTGACAGAAAAGAAATGGAAACAACTGAAATAGAAATGCATGGCATCATGCAACAACTAGAATCTAAATGCATGGCTACGTGCTATGACTTCGAAAGTGCTCAGAACAAAAATGGGATGTTGTTTGCATGATTCTCTCAGTGGATAATGTGGTATCTCTGTGGGCCACTACTAGGCACATCATCCCAAATACTTGGGGTTGTGCTTAGTAGGTCTCTAGGATCTTCTGATCCTATCATTGATGAGTCTTTACTTTTTATATATGTTTGTATATCTAGACAAAAATGATAGAGAAAGACGTTTTGACCATTTTGTATGTGTATTCTTGCTAAAGTGTTGTCATTTTTGTGAGTATAAAATTGGGTAGAGAAGAGTGTCGAATAGAGTCATTTTCTTCTATTTGTGCAGAATATTGGAGGATAAATAATGTGGTCACTAGGCTGTTGTATCTTAGGGAAAATATATTTAGAATTTGCTGCACCTGGTGAAAATACTAAGAATCACCTGCGAAAAGCGTAAATTATCTTAAAGAAAACGAGATACTCGTGCCTCATCCCAGTGACCACATCTTTAATTTTCTCTAAACAATTAGGCTTGGGAACAACAACTTTAAGATAATTCAAATCTAAATGTATTTTCCATGAAGCTTACAATCAAACATGATAGAGGTGTTGGTGATCTCAACAAGCCCTTCTAGTTCAAGGGAGTTCGCTCCAATCATTGGAAGGGAAGGTTCTTCTTTATTTATCTTTTGAAGGGTCTTATGTTTTCTCGAATTCAAATCCTAAGCAAATACTCACTGATGGGATGAGTGAAATAGAAAAAAAGTCTCATGATGAAAAAATATTTATAAGCATATTTATTTATAATTTTTATGAGCTTATGATATATGATTATATTTTATTTGCTGCAAGGTGGCTTACAAATATAAATTTGAGATATTTTGAGTTTTTACTAATAATGTGATTTCAAGAAATTGCACAAGTTTTTTCTGTGGAATTACTATCATATGATTATGAGAATAACTCATTTTTTTTAGCTTTTATTTTAAAGTGATTCTGTAAGTCTATTATGTCTCACAAGAAAAATTGTAGAAAAGGCCACTTCTCCTCCCTATGCATGATCAATGATCATAAGATATGTGTTACCGTTTATATATTAGAAGATTTATATATCTTTATGAGAGTTTTATTGATAGTGTGAGCAAGAAGAAAAGTGTGAAAAAATGTTTTTAGAAATTTTATATTCTACAATGAGACTTTATTATCATGATATTTATTATGTGGGCTTTGAGCCACATGAAAAAAATTGTGAAATGTGATATATATACCCAATTTTGAGATTGTGAGTAATACATGTCTATAATAAGATTTGAGATATACGTGCACAATTATTTGTGAGAAATGTCCCTATATATTTTGTGAATTATTTGAGGATATGTAATTTGCAAACAATAAGAGTTGTGAAAAAATTCACAAATATGATATTTTGTGTGTTTTAAAATTAATATTTTTTGGGTTCACAAAGGAATTTTAAATTTCCTATGAGCGGCACGGGGTATGAATTTATTGGATCCAACTTTTCTTTTTGGTTAATATTGGATCCAAAATTGGCCTACTATTTATTGAGTGGTTTGGTGGTATATTTAACAAATTACTATGCAATATATTGTGAATTGCGCATTTCATTTTCTTGGGACTATTAAAAAAAATTATGGTTGTGGAAATGTGACCAAAATATAATTTTATATTGGCATGATTTAATTTGAAAGAATGGTGATTCCATCTCACATAAGATGATGATATGCCAAATATAAATTATTTGTGAGTAAGCACTTGATTCTAGTTAAATTTGATTTATATAATTTGTGAGGGCATTCCTACTGTACAAGAAAGGTGTAATGGTGCTAAATTTTGGTCACACTTGTGAATATGATAAATTCCCAAAACATAAGAATGTTGGTATTATTATTGAGGAAGAGATAGAAAGAGAATCAGTGATCAAAGAGATGAGTTGAGAGAAAATGTGAAGGGAATGAATTGATATATTGAATAATGAATAATTACATAAGAGGAGCTCCACATAGTTACATCAGTGTAATAACAAACTACTAATTAGAAACTGTTACTAACTAATCTCAATAACTAGAAGCTGACTAGGACTAGTCTTAACATTTACCCTTCAAATTAATTCCTCCCTTTCCCTACAAATAAGTTTATCTTTTAAAACATTGAAGAAGGAAGTGGATAATGATTTTGTGAAGATGTATGCTATTTGTTGAGTAGGTACATGAGATACAACCATCTCTTTGGACAACACCTTATCCCTTACAAAGTGAAGGTCGAAGTCAACATGCTTTATTCTAGAGTGTAATACTGGATTGGTTGCAAGTGAAACACAGCTAAGATTATCACACCATATAACGGGAGGATGTTTTATACTAGCTGCAACTCAACTAATAAGGCTTGTAACCAACACAATTCAATGGTAGCATTTTCCAGGCTTCTATACTTAGCTTTAGTGCTGCATCTGGCAACCATATGCTACTTTTTGGATGCCTAGGAAACAGGATTGCTGCCTAAGAAGAAGTAATATCCAAAGGTTGATTTCTGTCATCCACATTGGATGCCCAGTTAGAATTTGAATATCTAGCAAGAGTGAGAACCTTGGACTTGGTAATTTTGATGCCATGATCTAATGTTCCTTTTAGGTACCTAAGGACTCGTTTCACTGCTTTCCAATGGTTGTCCAGAGAATTTGGCACAAATTGGCATATCTTATTTACAGTGTAAGAGATGTCAGGCCTAGTGATGGTGGTAGATTGAAGAGCTCCAATTATGCTCTTATACTCTTGAGGATTTGGAACTGAATCTCCTTGAGAGAAAGAAAGCTTAAGACTGGACACCATAGGTGTTGGTAGTTATTTAGCTTCTAACATACTGGCTTTGGTGAGCGAGTCAGTAACATACTTTGTCTGAGTTAGCAAGATGCCATACTAAGATAGTTGACCTCCAAACCAAGAAAATAATATAGAGGACCATTGTGAAAGAAAACGAAAAATTCAGCTAAGCTATCACTTCTTGCAACTCTTCTTCATTACTACTAGTCAATATGATATTACCTACATATGCAAGCACAAATAAACTACCTCCCTTGTCTTTGTGCTTAATAAACAGTGATTGATCTGACTTTGAAGATGTGAAACCTAAACAAAGTAGCAAGGAACTAAGTTTATTAAACCAAGCCCTTGGGGCTTGCTTCAAGCCATACAAAGCTTTCTTGAGCTTGCAAACAAATGTTTACCCTTTATCTCCCTTCTAAAATCTAGCAAGCTGCTCCATGTATATTTCTTCATGGAGATCATCATTTAAGAAGGCATTATTAACATATTTCTTCCTTAATTTCCACCCTCTTGCAACAACTATAGACAATATCACTCTGACAGTAGTGAGTTTAACTACAGGATTAAATGTCTCACTGAGATTTGTGCTAATAGCTTGGAGATAGCCCTTGGCCATTAACCTAGCCTTATACTCGGAGATTAACCCATTAGGATTCTTCTTTAGCTTAAACATCCATTTACACCCAACAATTTTCTTATCTGTGGGTTGAGGAACCAGTTGCCAAGTTCCATTTATGATCAATGCATCATATTCTGCACTAGCAGCCTCTTTCCATTTCTCATGAGTTAATGCAATATGAATATTTGTAGGTTCTATGTAAGTCAGATTTGTGGTATAAATCTTAGGTTTAAAGATACAAATTTTGGATCTAGTGGTCATATAATGACCTGTTAGTACATCAGATATAGGATTGACATCCTGGGTTATGAAATTTTCAAAATATGGATTGAAAGGTAAGGGTTCCATAGGTTCAGATTGTATTTAGGTGAGGGTTCTAGAGGTTCATATTATATTTGATGTTAAAGGAGTGGAACATCAAAGGGGAACTAAGGAGGATGAGGTGAATCTGGAATGGGTACAAATGTAGAACTAGATGAAACTTCATTTGAGAGCTGTTGGTGTGGATAAACTGGCTGAGAAGTTCCTTGACCAAAGTTTGATTTGTTTAAGGGTGAGTATGTAAGTGCCAAAACTAGAATGATTTGACAGATGGCGTGTGAAGGATTTTGAGCTAGTGGATTTTGAGATTACTAGACATGAACATGGGCAAAATAAAAGTATACCTCAATGGATTTCACATGTCTAGATATGATTAGTTTACCTTTAAAGGTAAGACATTTAAACCCCTTTTGATTAGAAGGATATCCTTGAAAAAAACAAGAACTGGATCTATATTGTAACTTGTATAAGTGATAAGGTCTAAGGTTTAGAAAACAAAGCTGGCCAAAAGTTTTAAGGAAGGAGTAATCAGGTTTGACTTTATGGAGTATTTCAAAAGGAGATTTATATGTGAATGTTGGTATTAGTAATCTGTTGATTAGGTGAACAGCAATTAAAAAAGCATCACGCCAAAAATGGATAGGAATAGAGGATTGAGCTAAAAGGGTCAAACTAGTTTATACTAGGTGTCTATGTTTTCTTTCAATGGTACCATTTTGTTGCGAGCTGTAGGAACATGTATTTCTTACTTTAACACCTTTAGAGATAAGATAAGTGGTTACTGGTTTAAATTATGTACCAGAATTAGCTTGAACTGCTTGTAGTTTAGTCTGCAATTGCAACTCAACATTGTTATGAAAATGTATGAAATAATTATAAACTTCTACCTTGTCTTTAAGAAAATAGAGCCAAGTGAATTTAGAGTACATGTCTATAATCGACAAATAGTACTTGTAGCCTTCTTTAGAAATGGTATGGGTGGGAACCCAGAGATCAATTTCAAAAGTTTATGTATACAGTTATAGATTTAGAGAAAGGTAAAGAATGACTCTTTCCAAATTAACAAGCTAAACATAAACCTTATTGCTTGAACAAGGTATTTTACATTGTTGTAGTACTTTGTTTACAATTTGAGAACTAAGATGACCTAGTCTCCTATGCCACATATCAAAACAGGAATTTTAACCAAAAAAGATACATGGACTATATGAATTTATATGAGAAAAAGGAAGAGCACAATGACTAGATATATTTATAGTATATACATATGATTTAGTCATGAAATATGAGTGGAAGTAGGTGATGAGCCATTGTTGTGAGTTTTGTCAATTGGTGGTGGTGGTGGCAAATTTGACATCTTGAACTTGTATAACCCATCATGAAGCCTCCCTTGCAGAATGAGCTCCTTGGTGTCTAGGTCGTTGACACTACAAGTGTAAGCTAAGAATTCAAATAGCACATTATTGTCTTAAGAGAATTGAGATACTGAAATGAGATTTTTCTTTATTGAAGGCACATGTAAAAGATTATTCAGTTTCAAGATATGATGTGTAACATTTGAAAGAAAATATGATCAACCAACATGAGAAATGTCAAGTTTAGTGCCATTACCAACTTGGACTTGGTCACCTCCATAGTAATCATGGCTAAGAGAGAGATTTGCAAAATCATTTGTCACATGATGTGTTGGTCCAGAATCTATAACCCACTGACTAGTGTTGTCTGAATTTTCAAGTGAAGTATTGTTAACCTAAGGATGGTCATTTGCAAAAAAATTTTCTGAACTATAACTGTGAAGATTGACATTGGGGTTGAACCTCTGAGAGAGATTTCCTTGTGGAGTTAAAGGTTGATTAGTTATCCCAAAAAAATTAATGTCAAACCTATATCAACATTTCTGCATTGCATGCTCAATGTTTCCACATAATTGGCATTGTGATATATTGTTATTTGACCTTCCTCTGCCTCTACCCTTGTAATTTCCTAAATTATTCCTATTTCCATTCTGATTACTATTTCCAGACTGCCATGGTTTCTTCCCTTGCACAACATTGGTAGTGGCATTAACAGTTGCTTCATTTGATGAATGTTGTAAGACTCTACATTCAGAGGCAAGAAGTAGAGAAGACACTGATTTTAGACTGTATGAGAGATGACAGCCATTATTGAATCAAATTCGCTTCCAATACTAGCAAGAACTGACAAAACTTAATCATATTCAGCAACAACATGTCCACAGAAGGCCAGTGTATCACACAACATTTTCACTTTGACAAGATATTCACTCATTAAAAGATTACGTTTCTTCGCATTTTGCAATTGCAATTTATATTGCGCAACTCTTACTCCTGATTGAGAAGAGAAATTCTAAACAATAATATTCCACACTTCTTAGGCTGAATTACACCCAACTAGCTAAGGAAGCCCACTCGAACTATCAGTGGAAAGAATTTATGAGACTAACAAAGAATCTTGCCTTTGATAGTTCACAAACTCTGGATTCAGGCACACTCCTCCTTGATTATCTTGGATCATAAGTTTTGGCATTTGTTTTATGCCAAGAAGGAAGGGCTCAAGGCCATAGCCTCGAACAACAGCTATGATTTGATGTTTCCATGACAAGAAAAGAATGTAGCAGGTGCGTCATTTTGGATCCGAGAGAAACCTCCATTAGTGCTTGCCTTAAGCTCTGATACCATGTTTACTCTTGAGATAACTTGAGGAAGAGACAGAAAGAGAACTAGTGACAGAAGAGATTAGTTGAGAGAAAATGTAAAGGGAATAAATTGATATATTGAATAATGAATAATTACATAAGAGGAGCTACTTATACAATTAGTGTAGCTCTACATAGTTACATCAGTGTAATAACAAACTTAACTAATCAGAAACTGTCACTAACTAATCTCAACAGCTAGAAGCTGACTAGGACTTCTCTTAACATTGGAACTAGTCTTAACACTAGGACCAGTCTTGACATCAAGTAATGCTATTTTTCATAAAAATAAATTTCTTTTTAATCTTAAAAACAATTGGAGTCAAAAAATATTTTGAATGAAAATAAACCTCACTCTTATATCTAATAGAACATGGAAATTACTTGATTTTTGTCCTGGTTGTGTAACTATTGGTTGTAAATGGATTTTAAGGAAAAACTTGAAACTTGATGGTACTATAGATAAATACAAAGCCAAATTAGTGGCTACTGGTTTTACTCAAAAAAAGGATTTGGATTTCTTTGATACTTTTTCTCCTGTAGCTAGAATTACATCCATTAGATTGTTGATTGCTATTGATGCTATTCATAATATGTATATTCAACAAATGAATGTGAAGATAGCCAAATGGAGATTTAAATGAAGAAATATATATGCAAAAACTTGAAAGTTTTGTTTTAGAATGCCAAGAGAATAAGGTATGTAAATCGTCTAAGTCTTTGCATGGACTTAAACAAGCACCTAAACAATGACATGAGAAATTTGATTTATGCATGCTTGAAAATGGTTTTAAATCTAGTGAATGTGACAAATATTTGTATTTTTGATCTGTTGATAATTCTCATGTTATTACAAGTTTGTATGTGCATGATCTATTAATTTTTGGTATAATCTTATCTATTATATAAGGTATTAAAATTTTTCTTCATAATAATTTTAGCATGAAAGATATTGGTGAAGCAAATGTTATTCTTGGCATGAAAATTACTAGAATACTTGATGGAATTTTTATTGATCAATCTCACTATGTAGAGAAAGTTTTGAACAAGTTTGGTTATAATAATGTTAAGCATGTCCTAACTCCTTTGTCTACTAATGTTCATTGTTATCCTACTATGGAGGATAGATTTTTTGTGAAACTAAAGGAATATGCTAGCATTGTTGGGAGTCTTCATTATTTAATTGATTTTACAAGACCTGATATTGCTTTTCCAGCTGGATTGCTTGGTAGATTTACTAGTAAACCAAGTATAGAACATTGGCATGAAGTAGATCATATTTTGATATATCTCTGTGGAACTAAAAATTATGGTTTATTTTATAAGAGATATCCAGTTGTGGTTGAAGCTTATGCTGATGCTGATTATAATACATCAGGTGATTCTCTTTGTATTTTTGGTTACTTTTGGTGGTTGTGCGATTTGTTCGAAATCAAAGAAGCAACAAGTTATTACAAACTGAACCATGGAAGCTTAGATTATTGCTCTAGCAATAGCTAGTAATGAGGCTAGCTAGGTGAGAGATGTATTGTAAGAAATTCCTATTTGGGAAAAACCAATACCACCTATATTAATACATCGTGATAGTATTGCTGTTATTGGTAAAGTACAAAACTGTTACTTCTATTGTAAATCCAAACCTATAAGGAGGAAACATAATATTGTGAGATCTTACATAAATAATGGTACCATACATGTGAGTCATGAAGGATCGAAGAATAATCTTGCTGATCTACTAACAAAATCTTCAAGCAGAGAAAGGGTTTAGAATACATCAAGGGGGATGGGGTTGAAGCCTAAAGAAAAACATACTACTTATGAGTATACCCTACCTAGTGATTAGAGATCCTAAGAGCTAGGTTCAAAGGGGAAAACAAATCATAGAGTAAGTCATGAGTGAGGAATACACCATATATTTAAGAGAATATTCTTCTTGAAAACCATCTCTAAGGTGTAGGTGTAGGTGTAGGTGTATCTATCTTGCAAAATAATGGAGGATGAGTTTTTTAAAACTCTAAATGAATTATGTAGCTCTTCAGAGTAGGTGTCACAAAGTTGCAAGAGCACCCTTGACATATTCACCTATATGAGTATTGTAAAGTGGGGACCCTTCTATGCAAATAAGGGCTTAATTCTCGAATAATACTCATGAAACCAAGATAACACATAAAGGCCGATTTAATATGTAGGCTTAAGGCTATATATTGCACCTGGATTATTATGTGTAAGATATATATCTTGTCTCCCTTAAGCAGTCATAGTCCAGGGCAAGAGACCATTATTGGCTTTGGAATAAGTTTATATATTTTTACTAAGTAGAGGTTCAAGGCAATGGTACCTCTATTATGGATAATAGTCTGTCTTTACCCAAGTGTATACATGCTTGTGTTTATGTATTTTATTTTATAAAAATAAGTGGGGGATTGTTGGTATTTTTATATTTGAGTTTTAAATGGTTGATTATTTCCTTTTATTTGGTTGGATTTTGAAACTCATTTATGGCTATCTTTATTGTGTCTTAATACTGTTAAATTATTCCTAATTTTGTGCCTAATGTTTTTGGCAATTCTTATTGGGTCTTACTGTTGTTTTATTGTATCTTAATGCTTCAAAATTATTCCTTAATATGTGCCCAACATTTTTGGAAGCTAATGGGTCCTTACTTTTTATATATGTTTGTGCATATAGACAAAAATGATAGAGTTTACATTATGATTATCTTGTATGTGCATTCTTGCTAAAGTGCCACATTTTTTAGTAGAAACTTTGGTAGAGAAGGGTGTTGGAGAGAGTCATTTCCTCCTATTTGTACAAAATATTGGAGGATAAACAGTGTGGTCGCTAGGCTGTTGTATCCTAGAGACAACGTGTCTAGAACTCACTGCACCTTGTGAAGGTACTAAAAATCACCTGTGAGAGGCGTGAATTGCCTTAAAGAAAACGAGATACCCGTGCCTCATTCTAGTGCCACATCTATATTTTTCTCTAACATAATGTTACTGTTTGTATTCTATTTTCTATTTTTGTAGACTTAGGAACAACAATAAATATATATGTGTGTGTGTACCATTGTGATTGTGGCTACTATGCTACTCATGAATACTAGTACTTCATGAGTAGCTTTTTATTTTTCTTGTAATTTTTATTTTAAGAAACAATTTTAAAAAATTTTAAAGTTACTTTTTCTTTATTTTTGTACTTTTTCTTTATTTATTTTTGAATACTTGTGTTATGGAAATTTTTTTTATTTGTTTTTTACTTTTTTCTATTTTTCAATTTTTTTAGATTCTTTTTAAATTATTTCTTAAAATAAAAAATATAAGAAAAAAAATAAAATGTTACTCATGAAGTATTACTATTCATGAGTAGCATAGCAACTACTATATGTGATACAAGAATATTGAGATTTGAGAATAATACCTCCAAAAAGAAAGAGGAAAAAGCAAAAAGTGCTAAGAGTAGGATATCGTTTAAGATGCGCATGATATTAAAGGTGAAATTAGATTCACCTCTTAAAAATATACACTTATATTTCCTTTAAATTTAATTTATATTAATTTTTTTAAAATTTATAAAATCTATACTGACACACATTCTAATTTTAAAAACACTGACATTAATTTTTCTTATTATAAAATTTTTAAAAACATTAACTTGCAGTTTCTATAATTTGTAATGCATTGATTTAGACTTATTAAAAAATTTTAGGAAAAAAATACATTTATTATAAATTTTTTAATAAGTTTATTAATAAAGATAATGTTTATATAAAAATAAAAATAAAAAATATTAATTCTCTTTTTATTAACTAAGTACCACATAAATGACCAAGTAAATAAGTTAATGGATTTGATTTAATAACAAAGGATGAGGGGCAGCCATTATAACCATATTCTGAGTATCCGATTAAATTTTATCCGTTTGATAGAGTATGTTTGGAACAATTTTTGTATCATAGTAACAAGTTTGTTGCAAAAGATTTTTTCTATTTTTATTTTTTTACAAAAATTTTCAAATTTGTTGCAAATTTTGTTTGCAACAAACTTGCTACAATTTGGATTTTGTTGTAATTTCTTTTAGCAATAATATTTGAGCCTTTTACACTAACTTTTTTTTTTTGTGAAAAGTCTCTTTTTCTTGTCGTATATGAGATCAATAAATGAGTTTTAATCTGACTGTGGCTATGTTTTGAACCATTTTTTTTTAATTCTTTTGGTCTTTCAAAGTTTAAAACATTAAAAATATTAAATATTAAAATAAAATAAAATAAATGTTTAAGTTATATGAATCGTTATGTTTAACATTTTTTTATTTTATATTTATAATTGTTGGGGAAAAGGGTTGAGGCAGGAGTGAAAAGTACCCCATTTGAATTTTTTTTGAAATTTGAGTTTGAGAAAGAGGATTTAGTGGTAAAATAAGGAAGAAGCTTGATCTTAAATTTGTTACTCAACATGGATCTTAGCTTAGGGATGGATCCAATTTTTTATTATATATGTCTAAGTTTGGATACTTAATATCTTACGTATACCTTTTCTAAGAAATGCATTTAAGAAGTTTGAATAATTTACAAGAGGTATTGAGTTTAATGGCATTTATACCATACCATTATATATATAAAAAAAATGAAACAAATCTTTTTCCATAAATTCAAATAAATTTTAAAAAAATACTGATAAGCATTTTGTAATGCAACATGAATGTCAAACGAAATCTTTTTTCACGCTGGGTTGTGACACTAGCATAGTGTATCAAGAATCTACCAACTGCTTTTAAAAGTAATTTTGTACAAGTAACACTATTATTTTATGGGTGCGACTATTGGTTGTAATGGTCACCTATATAAGTTTTTTGCAATATCCTCCTTAGAGAATTTCATCTATTAAAATCATATTGAATTGAGAATAAACAATTCTTGGTTAATTAGGTGGAAAATTTTTCTTACTTCTATAATGTTTTGTAATATGATAGTAATCATGAAAATGAAATTTTTGGTTGACAACTTGGAGAGAAAATTAAAGAAAGTGAAAACATAATTCTTAAATAATTCGAACAAAAGTTTAGATAATATGTTGTGAGTGAAGATTAAATTTTGTGTAAAAAATGCTAACTTCATTTTTAGATATTATAAATTTTTTATAACTCTCCTAGATCTTTTTAGAAAAGATTACGTGGCCCCTAGATCTTTTTCATGGTTGTGGCTAGAAACTCCCTTTTTCAAATATTATTAACTCTTCAATTTTCGGGACCAACTTTCCGTAGCTACTTGGTTCAATTCTTTTCGGACTTTTTTCAAGAATGATCAGGTGAATTATAGTAATAATACACGTAACTTTTCATACATTTTCAATAATAAAAAAATGATCACATGGCTGATTTTCCAAAAAAAAAATCTCTTCCTTCTTCAGAATGGTTTCAGCTAGATAGTGGTAGATGGTAGCTTAGTTCCCCCTATTTGGTGGACACTGCTCTACCTCCCACATTAGTGGACGACAGGAGAATTTTTTAATTTTTTAATTTTTTTATATTAATGATTTACTTATTATCTTATGTTTTTTTCAGAATTTTTTAAGATGTTTTTATATTTTTTATAAAATTTTTTAAATTATAAATGAATAGTAAAAAAATTATGGATAAATAGTAAAAAAATTTAAAAAAATTTAAAAAAAAATTTAAATACATCTTAAAAAAAAATACATAAGATAAAAAAATACTTAATTAATTTTAAAAAATAAAAAAATTTAAAAAAACTATAAAAAAAAAGGGGGGATGACAGCTTAGTCACCCCCTATTTTTTAATAACAATAGACCGACTTAACAAAGAGAAATCAACCATTGTTTAGGAAGCTTGCCTATTTATTAGCTGCTTGTAGTTTCATTTTCTCAGAGAGTTCTTAGGTAGCAAGCCTCCAACCAACTCCTTTGTCTCAAATTCGGTTTCCTTCTCTCTCCTCTAGCATCTCAACTTTTCGTCTCTTCCCACCTTTCTTTCGGTTGCTTCCTTCTTAACAAATTTTAGCTCACTGGAAGTTGTAGCAAATCAGTTTGTAATTAATCTCATCAAGTTCGAGTTCCCTGGTATTTAGGTAACGAAAGTACAATTCTGCATAATTTGTGAGACAATCGAAACCTTGGACTGTGGGAAATTTTAAGATAGGTTAAGTCAGAAGAAGAACCAGCGTTGTTAATATCAATATTTGTGGGCTCTGAGATACGTAGCTAGTTTCAAAGTTGCGCAATAGAAAAATAGCAGCTTTATTGGCATATAACCTCCAACATGTAGATCTAGTTAGTTCATTAGAGTATTATGTTGTGGATTGTTATCAATTGTTGATAGGATGTTTTGAGTTTCACATCTCTATCTAATCTAGCTTCGCGCTGAATATGGAATCTCATGTTCTATTTGTTGACCAGTTTAGTTCTTTTGACAGTTTAGTCAGAAATTTACATCTGGAGTTATTTGGAATGGAGAACACTACGGTACAGCCCCATTTTGGGGCTGTACCGGACAGTAACATTTTTTTAATTTTTTGGTTTAATTTTTTTTACTTTTTAACATCAATTAATTAGTATCTATGTCATATAATTTTTTAGAAATTTTTTAAAATTTTTTAGAATTTTTTAGAATTTTTTTATATTTTTTATACACTATTCATTCATAATTTTTTAACACTATTCATTCATAAATAAAAAATATTTTTAAAAAATACAAAAATTTTTTTAAAAATTTTTTTAAAAATATATAATGTAAATAATAATTTATTAATATTAAAAAATAAAAAAATAATTAAAAAATAAAAAAAAATTAGTGGCTGTTTGGGGCGGTAGCCTAGACAATTCCATTTGGAATTAATATGTAGGAGTTGCTTTCTTTGTGAAGATGGGAAAATGTTAAATGAGAATAATAGGAAATTAATATTATGACTATGATAAAAGGAAATATTTAGGAAAGGGAAGTTTTATTAATATCATAAATTGGTTATTAGTTAGGATGCCTAGAGGTGTTTGATAAAAGGACCCATATAGGTTGCCTAGTTCTAGTCTTTGATTAAGGTAAAATCTATTATGTAGAGTTAATTCTAATTCTTGATTATGGGGTTAGAATGGAAGAGTTTCCAAGAAATTCCTCATAGAGTGCTCAAAGGTTGAGATTGATTCAAGAAAGCTTTTAAGGATGAGAGACAAACTTTGTTGTCCTTAAGTTTTGACTTAATGATCAAAATCTTCAAGAATTGAGATATTTTATAATAAGCTCTCAAGTTAACAAGGTGAGTGAGATTCTTCTACTCTAGGTTACATGGGTTTTCTCTTATAAAGTATATTTATGTTATCAAATATTCTAATTTAGTTTGTGATGGGCCCCCACTCCCAATTAAAGTATATCAAAGGAAAAGGTGGGACAAATGAAGGGACTCTAGGAGTTTGGGTAAAGGAGGAAATTGTTAGTATTAGGAGTGTAGCTGCTGTAGAAGTCATAGGTACAAGGGAAACTATTAGTACTAGGAGTGTGGCTACTGTAGGAGTCCTGGGTACAAGGGGAATAGCTTAAAAGCTCTATAAATAAGTGGTAAACCCCGCTGGTTCTGGATATGCAGAGTTTTGGGTCATGAAGGGAGGGGATTCTAGCGCCCAATAGCTAGAGAGAAGGTTCCTGATGCTGTGTGTGCTGCTGTTTTAATTCTTTTCTGTCTTTATTAGCTGCCAAGTGTCACTTCTGTAATACAGAGGAATCATAGCCTCTGTTTCTTGCTATTTCAATTATGTTTTGGTCAATTGGGTTAGTTTTGCTGCTATCCTTCTATCAGTAAAATACCAGGAGTCTAGTTTCTAATGTATACAGCCCAGGTTTCCATCAGTTTGCCCTTTAATATCTATTTCAAATATGCAAGAAAGTACATATTGATTTTAAACCTTACATCTATTTTTCATTATAAGATTCTATGAATATTATAGACATATTGAATTCATACATTTAAGAGGAGTTCATCTATGTTTGACCATACATTTTTAAAGGTATTATTATTAAGGTTTTACATCATAATGATATTTTGTGATATTATAATTGGATGCACTTAAATCATTTTCACCAATTACCTTAAATACGTGTGAAAAGATTATGCTTCCATTTTTACATAGTTACTACATTCCTATTTTTATAAAGAGAGATTATAAGAGTTTAACTATTTTGATGCTTTCATAGAGTAACCCTAGGTGCACCTAACATGTAATGTCCATGGACGGGAGGCATATGGGAGGCTATATGGACGGGATATATATATTATCACATTATGAATGTCCATGGACAGGAAGCACAAGGGCGGATATATGAATGTGAATATACACATAAGCGTTTCCTATGTGAAGTAGTGAATGGATCCATCCCCAAATTATATGTACTTTTCCCAATTGCAAGTAAATGAAATATCCATTTATTTTTTTTCATTTATGCACATATATGAATGATTTTTATGAAGCTTACAAGTATATGAAATTTACATGTTGATTACATGGACTTGATAAGTATGAGTTTATAGCATCCGTATATGTAAGTGTATGTAATTTCCTTCGCCTGTAATTGTGTCTTTCTATAAATATTAGTACTTTAATTTTATAACTTTAATTGTATTTCCTTATGCGCATTAGTATTTAACTCAAGTACTTAGGCAATTATAATTATTATTTTTATTATATAAATGATTAATCTCTCTATGCTTGTATTCTTCTTTTTCATAGAAGTTACAACATTTCCATAGTGACTTAATTATTTATATAATCAAATGATAGAGGAACATCAAAATATTGATGAAAGTATAAATTTTGATAGAATTATTTACTCTGATAATGCAAATAGATTGGAAAAATAGATTATTTCATATCTTGACATGTCTACTTCAAATACGATTTTTATTTTCATACTCTAACTATTTTCAAGTATGAGTATTAATTTTGGATCAAAAACTTTTTTATTTATATAATTTTTCATATATTATTTATAAATTACAAGGGTAACTATAATTATAGAACTTAAGATATTTGAATTTTTTTTCACTAATAGAATTATTTATTGATGTTCATCATGTTAATTTAGTAATATTAAATTTTTTCCATAAAGTATTAATTATTAAAAAATAAATAGGTAATTAAAAAATAACAACTTCAAATTTTAATAATAAATTGAAACTAATAAGAATATTAATATTAATTAATAATCTCAATAAAAAATTTAAATAAAAATTGTAAATATTTTCACAAAGGAAATTTATAAAATTAATTATTCTATTTTATACTAAATTCTATACTAGATTAAATAATATTATTATTTTTTCAAAAATTACACTTAAATTATAATTGCAATTATATTTAAATTTTAAATATCAAATTTAAGTTCTTACTAATGGAATTAGATGTTGATGTCCATCATACTTTTTTGTTGAAAGTAAAATTATTTAATAAAAATATTATTCACAATATTAATAAGTAATTTAAAAATATCAGGAAAGAAGAAAAAAAAAAGAGTTAAAATTTTATCTAATACAAATAAGTAAATTAGTAAAGGGGTATTATTGAAACTCCAAAAAATAATTAGTTACAAATGAGTGCCAATAGCCCCACCCTTATTTTATTCTACATTTAATTATAATTTTTCTGTAATTCTTTTTATATTTCAAAATAAAATAATTCAGTTCAAAATTTTTAATTATATAATCAAATTATTTGGTCCTAAGTATAAGAAATTAATTGATGATTAATTTATTTATAATTATATCTAATCTCAATGCAATGCAAGGAGTCTTCTATTGTAATTAAGTAAGTCATATTCATTTGCTAGTAACACTGTCTCACACTTTTACTTTCAATTTGTTGATTTAGAAGGAGCAAGTTTACGTGCACAAATTGGGGGCAATCCCATTTCAATTCGTTTTTTTTTTTTTAATTCGGTGCGCTATACTTTTTTCCTATACGTTATTTGATCATCCACTTATATTAGCTATACTCTATTATGTTTTAGCCATAAGTGCAAGCCAACAAGCACTTGGACTCTGTTTTGGTCCTCTCTGTTTCAAAATAGAGACATAGAATTGCTTGAGAGGTACAGTTTTTTTATGACATTACCATTTTTCGTTCAAATAATTAAAAGCAAACCAAATAGAATATTTGCCAAAGTTTGAAATCTCTTCTTTGTATAGAGATATGGTGAAAAAGAGTAGCTTGGTAGAGAAGGGAACTACTCTGATTTTCTATGGCTTTGCAATTACTATGGCATTGTCATTACTAAGATATGAAATTGTTGTAGCTATTTGGACACTTTAAAAGGAATTTAAAATACATTAATTCTTTTATATTTCTTAGTGGCAGTGAACATTTTGTAAACCAAATATACATAATTGTCTACAATATCAACGTGTGAAAATAAGCAAAAGTAAAGACACTACTAAACTCTAGCCATAACAAATAGATACAACACAAATTTTTTTATGAGTTCTTTTAATTCATAATCAATTCTCAGTGATGATAAAGGGTATCAGAAATTGCATGAATTAGGAACTTATAAATGGTATTATTTATAGATGTTATTCTATCAAGGACTTCAATTGCCCCTTTAAATCAAGAAACATAACTGATTCTTGAATAATGACTACTAAATGGGCAATTGCTGATAATACCTTTAAGACTAGTAATGTTTCATTTAATCACCAATTCAATATCTTGTTTATTAGACATTAGTGACCTAGTTAATGTCATGTTTTTTGTGAATTTAAATGTTAAGACCATCATGAGAATGATTAAAAAACGGTTATAATTTCAACATTCTCCTACTTGGTCCAAACATTTATTGTCCTATTATATTCACAAGGCACAACATACTAGTCTTAAAACTATATGCTCAAACAAAGAAATAAATTATACGAATCATGACGGTAAGTTCTCTAAAAGCAAGTATTACATTCGATGTATCATAATGTAATTGTCATTCTTTGTAAAAATATTTAATATACTATTTTAACTTTTATGAATAAGCCTTAAATATTTATTTTAGGTCTCCACAACAAAAGTTTTGTCATTCTCAAACATAAATTTATACAAGCAGAATGGAGAAGACAAATCTAAAATAAGAGTTTCATTATAAACCAAAAGTGACATCTCAAATCAAATGGAATCAATTGAAGCTGAAATAAGTCCCATTTGAGTTATGTGATCCTTAAATATCTTTGGTGGCATGCCTTTCATTAAAGGATCTGCAATCATAAGCTCAGTATGAATGTGTTCAACGAGTACTTCATTTGCTTTAATGTGTTACTAATATCTAAGTACTTGATGTTGATATGTTTATTTCGACTTTCACTTTAATTATTCTTAGCAAAGAACACAGCAACTAAATTGTCACATTATATCATTAATGGAATAGAGATAGAATCAACTACTCAAAGCCCAGAGATTAAACTCTTCAACATTCCAACTGCAAAAGCAATGTTCGGTCCGTCATTTACTTAGGGCCACCATCAACTTCACGCCATTTTGCAGAGAGGAAGATTTTCTTTTCTTTCTTTTATTTTATTCCTTTTTTTTTTATCTTTGCAAATGTCTGAGATTTTTGTAATTAAATACATTGGTTTGAATTTAATTATGAAAGGCTAAATATATTATTAGTATTTAGTTTCGCTACCAGGAATGTATTGAATATTTTGGTGGGTTGTTTTTAATGCAAGTCTGGATTATTTCTTATTCATTGTTCTTCATCTAATTTAATTATAATTTGTTGAGTGATCATCTCTTATTTGTAATTAAAATTAGGATATGAGAACTAAGTGTTAGACACATCATATGCGTTTAATTAATTTCTTTTGAACAAGAGTTTAAATTAAATTCATTAATTTAATTTATTTTAGATGGTTGTGTGTTTTTTTCTGTGCTAAATCTAATTAACTAAATAATTATCTAGACTAAAGAAATTAATTAGTTGATTGTAAGCGAGTGCTATCCTTGATCATTTGAGTTCTCTAGCTTTAGTGGAAAAAATCAATAATCTTAACTTAGAAATATTTGTTTAATTCACCTAACATTTCAATACCTAATTGGTTAGTTAGCTAAACCCCCATTAGGTTCCATAGAGTTTAATTTGGTTTCAATTATTATTTTGCATTCTTCTGGTTTAATGTTTAGGATTTGGTTAGAGTGTTTATAATTTTATTTTGTTTACTTTATTTTATTTTAATTTATTTTACCTTCTTTTAATTTGTTCACTTAGGATTTCATTTTGTTTTTTATATTTTTAGTGTTTGGTAAATTTAGTTTTTAAAGAAAATATATAAGAATTTGAACCACTGCAATTCTTTGAGAGATTGATCGTGGGGTAAACTTATCACTACACTATTTATGATTCATGCACTTACAAGTATTTAAAATTTGCATATCAAGTTTTTGGTACCGTTGCTAGGGAGTTGGCATTTAAATTTTTAATTATTTTCTTTGGTGCTAAATTTATTGTTTTTTAGTGTTTTGTCCTTTATTCTATTTTTATTTTTTGGTTTTTGTTTTACACTTTTAGTATTTTTATTGTTTATATTTTATTTTTAGATTTTGAGTGCTTTATTTTTATTTGTTATTATTGCTTTAGGTAGCCTAATTTCATCTTCATTGTGAGAATGAAGCCTGACAAATTGGAAGCAGCTGAGAGACATTGGGTAATGAAAGAATATGCAAGGCCAATAATTGGAACTGCTACTTCTTGCATCCGATTAGGGGAAGCGATAAGAAATTATGAGCTCAAAAACATCCATTATTCCATGTTGCTCTCTTTTTATGACATTCCTAATGAAGACCATTTGAATTTCATCAGGGACTTTTATGCAACATTGCAGAATTTACCTTTGCAAGGACTGAATGAAGATTAACTCAGGATGAGGTATTTTCCCTATACATTGAAAGATAGAGTTAAAGCCTAGTTGATGACCTTTCCACCGGGTTCTTTAACTACATGGGAAGCGGTATAGAATAAATTCATGGGAAGTTTTTACTCTCATCAAAAGACCATTGAGCTAAGGATTAAGATTGCTACTTTTACTCAAATGGAAGGAGAACCCTTTCATCAAGCTTGGGACAGATTCAAAATGCTTTTAATTTAGTGTCCCCACCATCACTTCCCACTGTAGCTCCAAAATTAGTTTTTTTATGAAGGGTTGACTCTGCAAAGTTAATACATAGTTGATAATGCTGCTGAGCGAGCTATGGGAGAAAATACTACAAAGGAAACTTATGAGTTGTATGAGATGTTACATTCTAATTCCCAACAAATGAGTGTTAGAGGAATGAGAGTTAAGGTGAATGAATTAAGCTCCAACAATGAGATGGCCCTACAAATTGCTGAATTAACTAAAGAAATCAAACTTATCACTACTAAAAATATACCTAATCATGAAATATGTGGTAATTTCGGGCATGGTGCTAATACTTGTTCTTTGTTTTATGATCCTTATGCAGGTGGAGAACGAGAACAAGTCAATTTAATGGAGTCCTACCAACAGAGGCAGAGGACTGATCCTTTTGCCAACACCTATAATTCTGGGTGGAATCATCATAATTTCTCCTTGACTGACAATAACCTAGAAGGTGCTCAAAACTCAAGGCTGAGTCAATATCAAAGCCAAGGCAGACCACTCAATCAACCTAGAAAACTAACTTTGGAAGAAAATTTGACTGTCTTTATTCAAATTAGTAGAGAGAACAATGAACAACATGAGTAAAGGTTGGATTCCTTAGAGACTTCAATGAATAAGGTGGAAAAACAAATTGGGCAAATTATGGAACATCCACAAGGCCATAAACAGGGAAAGTTGCTGAGCTAACCCAAGAAGGCAAAGGCTATTATAGTCGTTCGAAGTGGTAAAACTATCAATAAAGGTTTTGATGATAATAGTTATGATTATTTAACACTTGATGCAAGAAACTTGAATTAGGAGCTAAAGAAGAATGAAGTTTCCATGGAAAGTCAATCTAAGGACCCTCAATCTTTTACGCGATCTGAGAACAATAAAGAGGAGCATTTTCATCTTCATTGATCCATAAGGTAGCCGATCCCTATAAACCCCTAATTCTTTATCCAAATCATCTAAGAGAAGTTGCTAGTGCTGTGCTCCAACAAAACTTGCCTCCTAAGTTGAAGGATCCAGGAAGTTTTAACATCAGCATCACTATAGGGGACACAAAGATTTCTAAAGCCATGCTAGACTTAGGAGTAAGTATCAATCTCATGCCTTATTTAGTATACTTACAACTAGGTTTAGGGGAGCTTTAGCCCATAACTATGTTTCTTCAGCTTGTGGATGGATAAATTAAATATCCAAATAGTCAAGGATTTATTATTGCAATTAGACATACTTACTATTCCCACAGATTTTGTGGTTTTGGAAATGGAAGAAGCCCCAGATGTGGATAAAGCTTAAACAATTCCTCTTGGTAAGCCATTCATGGCAACAACCAAGACAAATATTGATATCCATACAGGGAAGTTAACTAGGACATTCTTGGGAGAGACCGTCTAATTTAAAGTGTTTGATTCTCTATATGGTCCTTCTATTTCTACTGCAACTGGGTGTTCTTTTATTGATTATTTGGACTTATTTATTCATGAAACTCTATTACAGGAAAAGGTAGAGGATAAGCATAAAGCTGCTCTCACTAATAAGATGGTGAAGGAAACACTTAAAGTAAACGAGATTAAGGTACATACTCCTTAATAAGAAAGGGTAACGTCTTAGAAAGTGCTTGGTGGGAGGCAATCTGCCCTAATTTGGTAGCATCTTTTCCTTTTCCTTTTTATTTGTTTTTTTTTTATAGTTTCTCATGTAATTGTTCCCTACTAAACCCTTTGCTAAACACATGCTTTATTTCACACATTGAGGACAATGTTTATTTTAGGTTTGGGGGTGCAAATAAAAGCTTTTTTAAAAAAAAATTTGCATGCTTTAATTTGCTTTCAGTGAATAATTAAGTCTTTTATACACACTGTCTTTATTTTATTTTTCTCAACACTTTCAAATCTTATTATAAGGGTTAATGCATATTCATGTTCCATAAACTGTGCTTTTAATGTTGATGCTAGATAAACTTGAATTCAGTAATTGAGAATCACATAGTGGATACTACCTTCGAGCTCTTAGGACCTTAAGCTTTTTATTGTGAGATTTAATTTCTTTGTGCTTTTTAAACACTTTTCATCATCATCCTAATTGCTAGAAAATCTTATAGGTTTGGTATTGAAGGTTAGGATTTTATACATCAATTAAAGATTCATGTTGTTTGTTTTCATTATTTTGCTTAAATGACTTGAGTAAGGAATTTGAGTATGTGTTTGCCCTCCTACTCAATCCCATAATTGACTTGTGCTAAAAACATTTATATGGGATTACTGCCAAATTCTCTAGAGAAAAATCATCTTTGGGTCTTTTCAAAGTGTATATATAAATATATAAATATAAATATATAAATAAATAAATAAATAAATAAATAAATAAATATA
>JASKGM010065440.1:0-17032 GCA_034509205.1 Ceratonia siliqua
TCTGATTCATTGGATGCTTTTATTGCTGCTCAACTTAGTCATCCTCAGGTTTCAACACAACCTACTGAAGACTTACGCACATCTATTTTGGATGCTGAAGAAACCTGTCATGCATTTCCTCTTCAAAAGTTCTCCTCCCCAGGAAGGGATGTGCAGAATGTGAGTGGAAAGGCTTGCAGTCAAGATGTTTCTTCTCACTCATTCAAGTTGCCAAATGCAGACAAGGTTTGTTGTTTGTAAATCATAATCTTCAGCCAGAATCGGTTATTGAAATACAAGATATTTTCATGCGTGGCTCATATCTACTATGTAAAGCTAAGAAAATTCACCAGTTATCTCTATTGATTTTTTCTTAAACATATTTTAATAACAGTTAATTTCAAATTCATGGGATTCAGATTTTTTTTTTGGGGGGGTGGGGGGGGGGGGTGGGATTTGATACGAGGAGTATCAAATTACTCATCCTGTATGTCTTGGCCTTTAATTTTGATTTTATGAATAACCAGAAATATTGAAGAAGACCTTGTATATTTGGATACCCTTTTAATCAGCCTCAAGAAAACTTGGTGTCTGCAGGGGCTTTATAAGCAGGATATTTTAGGTTTCACATCAAGCTATGGCAACATAGACTGCCTTGCTGATGAAACATGTTTATGCATTAATTAGGTTTTGAATTTATGTGGCACCAGCATTGTGTTTGTATAGAATGTAAGTCGCATGGAGGCCTTGTTATTAGTTTACTTATTATGTGACCTAAATGTGTTATAAAGGTTAACGATCAAGATGGATTGCCACAAGATCCTGCTTCCTGGAAGGTTGAGACGGACTTCACGCTTTCTTTACGTACATATGACGATGAAAGAAGCCTTGGGTTAACAGGCATCAAATGGGTATTTAATTTGTTATATTAAAGTATTTCATTGGTCGTTATGTTTGACTTTCCAGATGGCTGATTTATTTATTGTAATTTTGGAATACAGAATGATTCTTTGGGACCATTTGATCTTGGCATGCCAACCGAGAAGGTTATTGGGGGAGACAGTGTAAGCATCGGTGGATTTGTTCGATAGCAACTTTAACACATATGTTGGAGACCAAATGACTACATCCTCTTGAAGATTACATATAGGAAAATAATTGTATATAATAGACAGACATTCTGAAAAGGCAAGAAAAATAGACACAATGGGCCCGACAGAAAACTAAGCGTTGCTTGAGACTTTTGGCAGTATAGCACAAAGAGTTGTAATGGATACTGATTGCCTGTCCCCATTTGGTGTTCCGTCCCCTGTCCATCCAGTTATGTTAACCGTCTATCGCGATCGTGCCACCTATTTTTTCTCAATCAAATATAATGCTTGGGATGTGAAAAGCATGTTATGGTGTGAAATTTTAAGCAGATTTAGTTTATCAAAAATAAATTATGAAGCTAATCATATATATCTTGATGTTAGTACATTTTTAAGTGAAATTTACTCTTGATATATTTATGTACTGATTGTTGTAGTTTCCTTCTTGCGGTGCACTAGGGCAGAAGTACGAGGCTCTCATTTTCATGGAATTTCCAACAGAGGAAACATATCATTGAGTATTTGTGCTCCACTATGGATTGTTGGCGACCTATGGTGTTGCCCAAACATCGAGACTTGTTACCTGATACAACTCTTATTTGGCTCTTCTGTTTATTTTGAAATAGTTTGTCTTCAAATATTTCATGATTTAGTTGCTGTCTTATTTTGCAACTATTTTCAAGTGTTAATAAGCTCACGTGATAAAAATTACGTACTTTTGGATGGTATTGAACTTGTCATCACATGTCTGTAATTGTGGTTGATATATATTTTCTAAAACCAAATTGATGGCACGCAAGCTTGTAAGTTAGCGTGCGGATTGAAAGAAAGGTTTCATGGGCGAGAAAAATAACTCTCTTCAAAAGCAGGATTATTAACTGCTTATAACCTCAACAACTTAATGACCAAGTTTTGCCATTAGCATGTTACGAGGAATTTGGTTGGGGAAGAAGACTGAGAAGAGAAGAGAAAGAGTAGAGAAACAGGGGATATTGGAGGATAATTCTTCTGCATAATATTACCATTACAACCATAACACATATATAAGGTTTACAAAGGGATAACAGCTGACACTAGCCGTTAACTAACAAGGCATTGTCTGATGGATACAGAGAGGGGTCTTGGGGTTTATTCATAAATGAGGCAAATTGCTACATAAGTACTGTAATCAGATAAAGGCTATACTGACTTAAGCTAACAGGGGACAAGAGGGGTGCAAGGAAAGCATCGTATCATAGCATTACTTTTTTGATGCAGTACAGACAGAATATTATCTGAGTGCAATTTCTAACTATATATCTTTTTGACGAACGCAGCGCTAGTCATTACAGAAGCCAAAATGAAAACTGCGGGTTCGTTAAGACCAGAGTCTGTGTTGTTGATTACGGTAATAATCCAAATGAGTTTTCCAGTCTCTTCTTAAATCGTCATTGACGGAGAAAGCAGAGGTTTAGAGAGAATCATCTGCTTCTCTAATATAATTCCAAATTCCAAACCATTACGGGTTTAATCTAAGTGGACGTTTCCTTTCATCTGTTTTCTTTTTAATGTTCTGCTAGTCAATCAGAATCTCTCCGTCTCACGCTTCTGTGTTCCCCTTTTCCAGCCTCTTCCTTTTTTATCTATAAGTATATATATATGATACCGACACAGGGATATTTGCAGTTCCGAGTCGTCGCCATGGGATGCATTCTTGGCAAGTACTCGTCTCCCCCTCTCAACTTTGGACATGTGAGGAGAGGTAGTGCAGAGAAACCAATCAGACAGAAAAGTTTGAGGTCACAGTTCAATAAGCAAGTGGGGTTGGAGCTTGAGACTTAGACATTGAGAAGTGGGCATAAGATTTCAAGTACCGTGAATGCTGCTGCTGGGATTGTTGTAATAGGAGGAGAAAGGGTGGTAGTCAGAGAAGAAAAGAGACAAGTTGAGAATGTTTCAAAGAGGTTTGTGGAGAAGAAGTTTGGAAGAGATGAATTTGTGGACGGGTGGTCGAAGTGGCTTGTTGATAATATCCCCAGTAACGTTTTGGCTGGTCTGATTCCGAAGAACGCTGATTCATACGAAAAACTATCCAAGGTAATAGTAATGAAGTTTTCTTTAGCAATTTGTGAAACTGGGCCCATCCCATTCTTCAGTATTTCATCGCCCACATGAGCTGAATTGGTTCCTATTTTGGGTTACAGGTAGGACGAGGAACATATAGCAATGTGTTCAAACTACAAAGCACGAGATAAGGACACAGGAAAGACAGTTGCTTTGAAGAAGGTACGTTTTGACACATCGGATTCTGTAAGTATCAAGTTTATGGCAAGAGAGATCATGATACTGCAAATGCTGGATCGTCTCAATGTCATCGAGCTTGAAGGACTGGCAACATCAAGAATGCAATATAGTCTTTATCTAGTTTTTTATTTTATGCCCTCAGACTTAACCCGAATTATCTCCCGCCCTGGGTGGGCAGAGACTCACAGAAGCACAGGTTGGACTTTTTATTTTCCCTTTATGTTCATATATATCTGGGTAAGCATTAACTTTGTAAACTACAACAGTGGGTCTGTGGGGGGGCTCGGTTGTGTTTTGTACAGATCAAGTGCTATATGCAGCCACTGCTTTCCGGCCTCCAGCACTGCCTGACAGGGGAATTATGCACTAGGATATTAAAGTTTCTAACTTGTTAATTAATAGACAAAAGAGGGGTGCTGAAAATTGCAGATTTTGGGCTTGCAAATTCTTTTACTCTTAAACCTAAAGGGCGGGGGTTGACACTTCGATATGGAGCTCCTGAACTACTTTTAGGCTCTACAAATTATGGATTTGGCATTGATCTCTGGAGTGCAGGATGCCTATTGGCTAAGTTTGTTGGAAGGCCAATTATGCCTGGGAGGACTGAGGTAAATGTTTTGTTCATTGTTATTTGTATCTGGATTCTATATCAGACTCAGAAAAGATACAAGCAGTAACGCTGCTTATAGCAGTTTTTTGAGTCTGATCATCAACTAAGCATTTCGTGTGTATATATATAGAATGAACAGCTTCACATGATCTTTAAACTTTGTGGATATCCTTCGGAAGATTACTGGAAAAAAATGAAGTTAATGACAAGCCAACGACCTACCACAACATTACAAACCTAATTATGAACCAACCTTCCGGGATTTTCCTTCCTCTTCCCTTCCTCTCTAGACACTCTCGTAGCACTAAATTCAATACTAACCTATGGGGCCTCTTGATAAAAAAAAATTATGTGGGTCCTATTCTAATAAAAAAGTACCCATTTTTAATACCATTTTTCTCCCCTCTCTTGACCACACTTCTTGATCTGGATCCTGCATATCGCGACAGCTCTTTTCTTCTTGTTGCTAATAATTCATATTTTTTGCTTTCCCGGTCCGTTCTTTTCATTTTATTAATAAACTTTGTTATCAATAAAATAAAATTTCTTGTATTATAGCTCGGAAGAGTCATGGGAAAGATTTGGGACATGAAAGAAATTTTCAACTTTCATCTGGATTCATGAAATGTATAAATGTTAAGAAATTTGAAGGAAAAACAGAGCAAATAGCATTGAACTCAATAGATAAAAATTGGTGAACTTTCATGATGGTAAAGATTTTATAGTGAGATGAACTTGAAAATCTTCTATCTTTTTTTATTACTTCTATGCTACTTTAAGTGATGAAAGTGGAGATAACAAAGCCCAGCATTGCGATTTCCATATGATTCTATTTGCTTCAAGCAGCACTGATTTAAGTTTGATAAAGCTGTTCGCTGCTTTTCTTAATACAGGCAAAGGTTTTGAATAGAGGCCAATCATCTCAAACAAGTCATGTAAGTCGGAAGGGAAGAACCAAACTGCTGAACAACTCAGGAGAGATTCTAATTTCTAAATCGTCCAAAGAGGTTAGGCTCTTCTTTGATCAAATGGATTTCACACTTGGGCTGTTCATGGGCAGTATTCCTTTGCCTTCATCTTAAAGAAAGTCCTTTTACAAGAGCTATAAAGTGACAATTAAGACCATAAACTTAGATTCTAAAGATTCGTACCTTTGGCAGGATATGAATGTGGAACCAAACAAGCATGGCCAAGAAATGAGCAATAGTGGAAGCAGCGCGTCGTCGGGCTCAAAACTATTTATGAACGATGGGAGAATGATTACATTTGGATTTTCGACTTGATCCTGATAAGTTATCAAAACTCAATGGATTAAATAAAAAGTTGGGCCATCGAAGTTGATTATGTTATGCTCAAGCTGTTATATTTTGATGTTATTCCAGGGAACAAAATGTTTAGGAGGGTAAAATTTTTTTAAAATATTATTTACATAAAAAATTTTAAAAGTAAATTTACATAAAAAAAATTTTAGGGACAATCACCCCCAATTATTCAACTAACATTAGCCACTGGTTACTCTCACAAAAATATTTTTTACAAAGTTCATAAAAAAGTTTTTTTTAGTTAATTATTATAATTTATCTCATCTCTCTTACATCATTCCATTACATGTTCATTAGTTAAAAAAAAAATTTATGAATTTTGTGAGATATGTATTTTTTTACTCACTCTTTCCCTCTTGGAAAGCTGCCTGATAAATAATTGACTCTGTATTATAACTAGGAAGTTTTATGACACATTTTTCTCAAGAGAGGATGAAAGGGTCTGAAGCACAAGAACAGGAGAAAGAATGTTGGAAGTGTCAATTACTTTAACTGGTTGTTTAGTGTTTACCCATAAGCTGTAGTCCTGCCAATCAGTTCACTTAAGAGGGCTTCTAGGACTGAAAATAATACGCTACAGGAGTAAACATCCATGTTTTCTACAGCAGTGCGTGCTCGGGAGAAGAGACTGAAAATGGAAATAGCATCTATGAATATGATCCCTATGCTCAATTATACCAAAAAAGCTAAAAATCTCAAAAGTACAATCAATCATAACAAAAATGGAGAGACATGGCTTATTTCACTCATCATAATAATTGTCCACAATTCCACAAACTTGTTGATCCACGTGAAAATTTGGTTATGGATAATTTGAGCTTAGGTTCCTGGTGTACTAAGTGTAGGACGCTAGCCTTCTTCGGAGGAGAAAAAGACATTGCATCAATTTCCAATTTAGAAGACGGCAAAAGCTTTCTGTTGGAATGGTCGGTGCGTTACAAGGTGGCAACTGATCAGTTGAGGCATCGACATTCCTTCCCAATAGGAGATAGTGGCCTAAAAATCCCCTGCCAATAGGATGCTGCTGTTGGAAATCGCACTACAACAACTAATTTGGTACATCATCATTAAGATAATTTCTTTTTCTTTTCTTTTTTTAATGTTTTTATCTTCATGTTTTGGTTAAATATGATGCAATTTGGAAACGATACCATACAATTTAACGTGTTGACACCACTTCGTAAAAGCGGTTTACATACAATTATCAAGAAATTAAGATGATTGACGTCCAAAGAAATCAGCGCCATCCTCAACATCATCTGTTCTAATGCATCCCCTTTGCGCCATTAGAATCCTGTACACTCTCTTTGAACAAACTTCACCTAGCCTTCTGTCACCACCAAGCAAACCTTCTGTTGTCAAGTCTTTAAGTAAAAATTCCTTTTCATGCTCCTGCCATGATAAAAGAAAGGACAATGATAATCAAAATAAAACCTTCCAGTGTGGGTCAATCAGGAAGATCAAATAATTAAAGTGAACAAAATCAATACTACATACCGATTTACTTGGATCCATATAGACACTTAGCAGAGACTTCATGGTCGGATACTTCTTCCCAATAGCAATAGCATATCGCGGCTGTACCTTAGGGATAGCAACCAAAGCTTTTAACCTGGTCATGGAAGCCAATGTGAGGACCACAACACTCTGACGCAAAGTAGAATTGAATAAGATGGTGCCTAAATAAAAAGGCTCATTCACTCCACAATTAAGTAGTTTGTTTCGAGTATTAACATATAAAATTATTTTTAACATTGTTGGCTGAGTACACTAAAGTCTTACTTGGCCTCCACACCAGCAAAATATTATCTGCGTTTACCTTGTTTAAAAACAAGTCCAATAATCATGTCACAAATTCAACAGATAATCAATTTATGTAACAAAAACACATGATTTTGTCATTAGATAAAAGATGGCATATGTTCCTGATAATAAATGCAAACAAGAGAAAAGAAGAAAAACTTCCTGCAACTTTCCCTTCAACACATGTATGCTAGGGTCGAGCTGTCAAGCTAAGTGATTTAGTGTCCTTTGAGGGATAGCAGTGAGTCTGAGGGTAGAAATATGGATGTAGTCATTACAAACAATAGCTTCCTAATTATATGTCATTGAACAAACTGCATTGCTTAAACTAATTAGCATCTTGGAGGATATGGCATCAGTGATCATTTTCAATCTGTGTCAATATGAACATAAAAAAAAAGTAACCGTGGAGATTATTTCAAATTTATAGTATATTCTCAAACAAGCAAGTGGAAAAGACAACCACATGCTAAGTCAGAACTCATATGACAAAACAAGGAACAGAAAGTACAGAAAGGTAAATAACAAAAATAATAGAGTAATAGATATGGAGCCAGACACTTGTTTCAAAGATTTTGTGCAATATACAATAATAAAATTATACTCACCACAAATTTTTCTTAATTAAATTCCGGTCAATTGTGTCCTTTGGGATAAGCGATCCATTTGCATTTACAGATAATCGAGTTAACTTCTTTCTGCAGTTAGTACAAAACAACTGTAGATTCAAATGAAAGAAACTTTAAAGGAAACAACAGATATATAAATAAATTCTGTGTTTGCCTGTCTTACATGTCTTCTTCACTCTGCACTTAAATTTAAATATATCTTTTGCAAGTTATATACAGTACCTAGTATTTTTTTTAATTATTCCTTTGAAAAAAAAAAAGGAATTGCTTTGTCCAATGATTTATTAGTGGTAAGTATCCACTTGTCAGTCACTTAACTAAACCATCTACAGTGCATAATTTACTTTTGTGACTATATGTAAAATATAATAGTCATCAGAGATGTCCTGTCAAAAGAGATTCCTGAAATAACAATTGCTTCAATAATAATTGAAAAAGACAAATCATACATATAACAGATTTTGAAAAAAGCCTATGGGTTTATTTTATATGACATAGAGGGCGCTCTCATGCTTTCCTATGTCTACCTTCTAGTTTTGCATGAAAAATGCATTTTCTTGCAAACATTGACAATGTTCAAATTGAATACTAAAATATAAGCATCAAGTACCTAAACTGGCAAGATGCTAGGCTGCATGTCAAACCAACAACATGTTCAGCCAGTTCAGCTTCATCTACACACAGCCTAGAATGTACTTTGATGAAATGAGTCGTTAGCTTTGCCAGCACCTAAAAGACAGTTTAAAATAAATATATATAAATTTTTAATACAGATAAAAAGATTAAAAAATGACACATTCTGATAATGTTAAATATTAAAGGTCAGTTAATTCAACCTCCTCAACAGGTGGACGCCTCCAACAACTATTATATTCTGGGTTCTTGTATTTTTCCTGTTCCCTAATATATCATGAAACCACTGTATAAACTAAAAACAATAATGCAAAATGTTAAAAGAGAAAAGACAATAAATTAGCCATAAATTGGCACAATGACCAGACATTATTAGCACATCATAAGACAATGCACAAAGCCATAAAAATGCATATACCGTTCTACTAATATCAAAGTGCTAGGGAAATTTTCAGATATTACTCACCTTTTATTAATGTAAGCCATTAACCTGTTGGTGAGGTAACAAACTGTATAAGTAGGATAAAGGCTTCGAATGCTGGAAAGATGATCCAAAAGCGAATCATTGGCGATGAGGTCACAAAATTTGTCAGCCTCATAAACAAGTAAGACATATGGAATCTCTATTCTTTCAGTTGAAAGCTGCAATTAATAATTGATCCTGATATCAATAAAAATAGAATTCTTGCAGAAATATTAATCTAAATTAGATCATATAAATAATTTTTTGATAAATTATGTAATTATAATTTCGCACTAGACTTTAAAAAAACCATTTTATCCCCCTGGCCCACCAAAAAAAATATCTTAAGGTTATTTAAACATGATCTTGGGTTATGACATCTCTCTCATAAAATGAAAAGAGTGGATGGTCTTATCACGTGTCTAGTTCATTGAAAGTGTGTGTTTGGATTTATGCACAGAGACAAGCACAAGCAGGTGGTGCAGCTAGAATTCATGTAACTACAGAAACAAGCTATTGTTTCAAATGCTATAGCTGCTCACTTCCCAGAGGAGCACCCAAAAGGATGCAACTAAGTAAAGTTCATAAAAGGCTTTAGCTTCATTTTTCTTTGCAATTTGTTCATTACTACATAAAGTTCTCATCTAAGCTCTTATCAAGTTACAATCCATTTGTGTCAGGATAAAAAAAATGAAAGGTTGACCATGTAGAAGCTAAATCAATTAAACTCAGATAATGATAGTGCAGAAGATTAACAAAGTTTACTTAGAATTGCCAAAGAAAGAAATAAACATTGTATACAGCAAACACCTGGCACAGATATGGAATGGCCAAAAAAATTGATACAGATTAAGTAAGAGAAATGCTTTATGATTTAGGTTCCCACAGCCCACCGATAAACTAAGCATTTCTCACCTGAGAAATGTGTTCTGGAACTTTCATAGACCACAAAATTGACCTCTCAATCGGATTTGATGTAATATGGTATGTAAGCCCTTTTTCAGCAAACCTGGTAAGCAGATGCCCTGAATAGAATAGAAGTCTTCTAAGAAAACAACCATAACTAAAAATCACATTAAAAACTAGCATTTGGCTTTGGAAAAGGGATATTAATAAATAAAAAATCAAAGACCTACCTCCAATTGAACCTGATTCAACTACTTTTGCATTAACTTCAGCCACGATAGATTTTAATGCAAACTTCCCTTTTCCCCATTTTTGCTTTTCTTTCTCATTTTTTTTCAACTCTGCCGCTTCAGCCTTCAGAGCTGCTTTTCTCAACTTCTCTTGCTGTACAATGGATTCCCATGATTATATGTTGAATGGTATAAACATTAACCACTGCAATAAATTCAAACATACTTCCTTCTTTAGTTTCTTTTCTTCCATCAGGCGAATTCTTTCTTCTTTTGTTATCTTTGTTTTCCCCATAGCCTTGCTTGTGCTCTTCTCAGTAACTTTGGATCTTTTCATTTTTTCAATATTCTCCTCCTGCTCCACACTAATATTTTCCTCATCAAGATGGTCATATGCCTGATACATATCATGAGAAAATCCGACATGCATAAGGTTAAATTCGAGAAACACAGGAACCTTAAGGCAAACCCCCTTTTCATTTGAAGGTAATAACTTTCAGAGAAATTGAATTACCAGATGACTATCCACTCGTGAAGATGTTAGATTTGAAGGGTTGTCCCCAGACATTTCAGTTAGAGTAGCATTGCCAGATGATGTATGTATCTCTGTAGTTTTCAATTACATAAACAAATAAACAAACCATTTCAGATGAAGGAGAACAAGTGGAACTTGTCCAAAAGCATATACCAGGAGAACTTCTGGAGCCAATAAACGTTGAAGTCCATCTTGAATCTCCAGCAAAATTTAAACACGAGACCCTAGTTTCAGTCTCATTCAAATTGTCCATTCCAGAATTTTCTGACTCATTGTCAGATTCCAAACATATCAATCTACTAATTCCTGAATAATAAAGACAATGCACATGCCATTCAGCTAAATGTTCTGGTAGAGGAATGAAGATTTCAAAGTTGAAATTAATTTGTATTAATGAAACAACCAAGTAAGATAAATCAAACTATGCTGAGAAGAAACAATAATCTCAAACCACGGCAGATTCCACTAGAAAACCTATAACTAAATATTAGGATGGAAACAAGCAGATACCATAACAAATGCAAGACAAAAAGTACTTAGTCATATTTGAAGCCAGTGTTTATGAAAGAAAATCACATAGAACTGTAATCCTAGTGTATTAGTAAAGTGCAAATTGTATTAATTATTGAATCAAACCAGTACATGCAGCTCTATATTAAAATTTACGACAATGAGTAACTGAGAATGATTATTGAGCATGCTGATGGTATGGATGTACAAAAGTAACCCAAAAAAATCTAGGAAAAGAAAATACGAGAAGTGCATTAAACACCATTTCTAAAATACAAAGCATTGAACGCAATGCAAATATGATACTTTCAAAGTGTACTGAATTCAAACAGTCCACCAATAACTTAGATTACGAATAAACAGCATTCCCAACAAGGAATGCAAGTAGACCAAATTCAGCAAACAAACATCATACTCAAAGAGAGAGATAGAAGGCCAGTTAAGTATCATATTATTAGAAGAAAATTAACTGACCCGATAACTCGGATTGGGAAGTTAAAGCCCTAATGTGGGGATCAGAATCAGATTGAATTCTTGTGCATTTGACGATTGCGACATCAGAATTAGATGCACCAGACATTGGAGTCTCGGGAACGAAAGAAGGTGTGGACGAATTACCAGGCTTCTGTGGGGTTGGGTCATCGTCGAGGACGAGAACGGTCCGATTTGTATCCGGTTCAGTTCGGCGCTTTTTGGAATGGCCTGTGAATGGCGTTGCGATCTCAGTCTGTTCTTCTTCGTCTGACAGAATGATGGGTTCAAACATTCTGTGCTTGGCAAAGTTGCAGTGTAGGGCACAGTTATTCAGCCCGAACCTGGTGATTTCCCCCTTCGAATAAAGCGCGGGATATCGACTGACAGATGTGTTTGGATACAAGGATACAATGTCAAGAATGAGAGCCGGATTTGGATTTAGAGTTTGGTGACATCCCTTTTTTTTTGTTTTCTTTTCCTTTTTACAAAAGTGTTATTTATTTTAAATGAAATGGAGCAGGATTGTCATTTATTTTAAATAATCATGATGATAAACAAAAAAAAAGAAACATAATATTATCATTTAAAGTAAATAAACGATTGTAATGTTGGTCATGTTGTGTTAGATGCTTAGATTCGAATCCCTTTCCAAACCCTAACTGGCATTTATCCAGAAAAACTAAAGAAGACAGCATTGAGTGCTAATTTTGGATTTATGACCTGTTTGAATGTTCTTTAAAAAAAATAATTTTTATAATATGAGAAGTTGATTTTGAAAAAAGAATGTATTTTAGTAGAATAAGAACTTGTTTTGCGTTCGGATGCAGTAAATGATAATGACTTTTAAATCAGAAAATTTGTTAGGTTGCAAAACTATAAAATGACGTTTGGTTGATAAAATTACTGAAAATACCATGCACACAAAATTTAAAATTAATTTTAATAGATCAAGATTATATATTTAATTTAAAAATAATAAAATAAATATATACATAATTAAAAATAATAATTTAAAAAAAATAATGATGTAAAAATAATTATAATAAAAAATAATTTAATGAAAGAAATAATATAACTATATTAAAAAAATATTTAATTAAATTTAAATTTTATAACTATGATAAATTTTAATTATAATATTATAATAAAAAAATATAACTATGATGAACAAAAGGGTAAAATCATTGAGAAAAAATGAATATACTTCTCCTAAAAGGAGAAACTATAAAATAAGAATTATATTTTAATCATAATTTTTTATTATTTTTATTTTTTTAAAAAAAATAAAATACCAACAACAAATTACATGATGACTTCTCCTCCCACATCCAAACACCCTTTGAATTAAAGCCAAAGCCCAATATGGTGAAATCTGTTCTTAATGGATAACAAACAAAAGAAGCAAACTTTCCTTGGTGGACAACTAAAAAGCCCACGTTGAGATGAGGCCTTGAGCTAATAAGATACTCCTTCTCAAAAGCTAAATTCAAGTTTCATAATAGCCAGCCCATGAATCTTGATTGACTATTTGACTAAGATAGGACTAACGTGAGGAACCTTTGGTCAAGTAAAACATATAATTGAAAGTTATGAAACATATGTGAATGTTAGATATAGATTTTATTGAATATGAATATGAATATTTAAAAATATATCTAAAAATTAAAAAAAAATATTGAAATTACTGAACACTTAAATCTAAATTCATAATCAACTAAAGGTATCTAAAAAATCTACTCATAGTATTTAAATTCTATTATTCATAAAATTTGGTTTGAGTGGATTAAGTACCATATTCCCATCTCTATACAGCAAGTCTGCCTCACGCAGGTCTAGAAAGTGAGATGGAGGGAGGCGATATGCCATTGCTTGTGAGGAGATAATTAAGTTGGTGGTTAAAGATGGTCCATGTGCAAATTTAATAAATAAACCAAGCGTGATTACTTCGCTAATCCTGTAAAGCCACGTGCAATGTGAAGCCAACATCGCAGGAGGCGAGTGAAGCACGTGACGGAGCAGAGGCTCCAAAACTCAGGTCACGGCAAAGGGTGGCAATGTTTGGGACCACACCCTCCTTATAAATCCAAGAACCAAGTTTTGATGCTTTTGCATGTGTCGGTTGACACGTGGCAGGGTTAGACGAAGGGAAGTAGCCCAGTGGCCCCTACCCCCAAAAGCCGGATACAGAACAAGTCTCAGACATGGTCACATTCTGCTCCTAACTAGTTGTTAAGTTGGGGTTCCCTTTTGGTTGGATTTTCCTCGCGGCAGCCCCCTGGTTGGCTTGTCATTTGTGCCTGGCTGACATACCAACCATTTCGATTGGGATTTCCAAATGTACAACTTGGACCATCACCTGGAATCTAGATGATTCATTTCAACATGTCATTAAGCACTAATAAAGAAAGGAAATGAACGAGGAACTAGAGGGTAATTAGAAGTAATGAAAACTTTCTTTTGAGGCATCAGGGTTTGACTTTTTCTGGTGAGTGGGTCTTGTCAAATCTCTCCACATCTGGAGGACGATATGCTCTGAGAAAGGCACGAACAACGTAAGGTCGTCGTTCTTTGTTATGAAGACGATCGAAGAGAAACTGAAGGAAGTGAAAAGGGGAAGGGGTGGGGGTCTGGGGTAACTTCTCATTCTGAAACTTGGTTGTCGATATTTGCTTGAACCGGACCCGTCCACATGTAGGCTCGCTAATAGGTCTGAACTTGCAAGCCAGGAGGGTCCACTGTCTCCAACTGATCCACCATTTTGCTACGGTTGGCATATATAGTGCTAGTTATGACGCCAAATATTAATATTTGGATTCATCAATGGGACATATAGTCGGATGCCAGAATTTCCACCATGGTTTTTGGCATTATCCCTTACAATGTCAAACCCTTGGTCGACATATACAATTCAGTGCACCTTTACCCAGGGGCGATGCTACGTTGTAAACCATTATTAATTATATAATTGAGTCTCATATCATATATATGTTAGTTGATTAAAAAATGAGAGAAAGTTTATAGTTTGATTGGATTAGGTATTGAAGGATTCTAAATTAATAATATATTCAGATATCAGAATATAAAAAAGTGCCAGTATGTCAAACAAAGCGTGATTGTTTGTCAATTCTCTTCTTGTTTCTCAATTTAGGGTGGGTTTGTATTGTTGTTCTATGAAAACGAAAGAAGCTAGCATTTTTAAAAAATTATCATATTAGCTGTTTTCTATAAATTGCTTAGGTATATATATGTCGTTTGCTTTATTAATTTATTTATTCTTAATCATTCTTTTCCATTGATCTTGAACTTTAATTGACAAGACAAATCATGTTTTGTTTATGTACAATTAAGGGACAAAGCAGCCCCACAATGAGATAATCAGCAGCCCCTACCACGTGATTTTTCCATACTCAACATTGTACATAGCCTTATCTGAAAATGATCGAAGCCCCATCAATGTCGGTTATCTATTTGAGTTCATTAATGCACGGTTTCCTTATTCGTTTAATCAAAATAAGCATGATTAAGGGAAACGATCGATCAGAGGAGGAAGACAGAGTAAGTATAGGGGAAATGCATACATTGGCCCTTCTCGTGCTGTCGTGCATACATTGGCCCTCCTCGTGCATGTTATAGGGGAAATGCCACTGTGCTTGTCAGAGAAGGTTTCACCTTTGAACTGTGAAGCTGAAGTCTCCCACTTTTCCATTTGCTTGAGTGAATTCAAATAAGAAATATCAGGTTCTGAAATTGAGTTATACATGTATGTATATGGGCACTGTTTCATCACAAATGTGCATGTATAAAGTAGTGAAATTTTAAATATCCTGAATTTCTATGAGATTAGAATGTGGGCAGCTAGCTGTTTGAATTTAATTACCCATATATGTACTCTTACAAGTCGAAAGACGGAAAGAGTCTTCGATCCGCTTCCTCACCATTTTTCATTTTGATTGACTTTATGGATAAAATATAGCAGCATATGAGATATAATGTTATTGATAAGTAAACAGTACTATATATACAAAATTATACGTATGTACGTGCCTTAATTAATAGAGTCTTTTATATATGTATGTATATTGTATAAAGATATTAAATGAAAGAAAGAGATGTGTCATAAATTGTACGTGCGTGAGTACCATCCATATCTGTGTCAGGCTGTGTCAGTATAGATCTTTAGTTCAATACTCTTTTCATATTATATTTATATATATGTACAGGAAAGAGGGATAGCCCCCCCCCCCCCCCTCTCAACCCCCCAAAAAAGACTTTTTCTTTCTTTGGTTTTCAGAAGAGAGGAGGGGGGGCACCTCAACTTTTGTTGTAGATGCTGGAATGAGAGAATGCAAAGTGTTTGGGGGAACAAGGTGCCAAATGGATGAGATTGAGTGAACGGAGCCATTTCTGCTGTTCATTTTGGATCCTGTTTTCCAAGCAAAGTGTTGTCATTTTCAAGGAGGACACAGCAGGAGACACTGATTTGAACCTAATGTTGCAACTATTTTTTTTCTTGTCATGGAAGAGTGCCCACCCCATGTCTGGCAAGTACTCATTTCTCTGCCTATAAAAACAGGCTAATCTACAAGAAACCTTGTGCAACTGCAACTGCAAGTCTAAGGTTTCACAGTTACAAAGAGTTCAGTAAGATAATGGCTATGTCAACTAGCAAGCGCCTTCTTCTGGTTGCTTTTTTGTTGCTTTGCTTCATCTCCTTTACAGCTAAAGGTAACCATAATTTCCTCTCTACTTGATCAATAATATCTTTCCAATTTTGAATTTATATGTAGTCCAACTCTTAACATTTATGGAAATATGCTTTTGGGATTCCTTGCAGCTCGAAGTTTGAGAGAGACGACTAGGAATGGAGCTGATCATGAGAAGAACCCCGCTAATCTGTTTAAGACGAACCAAGGAGGGGAACAAGTAAATACTGATGACTTGGCTACAATGGACTATACTCCTGCGAAAAAGAATCCTCCAATCCATAATTAGATATTATCCCCAAGTCTTTTTGTTGAGAAAGTACCAACTCGGCTAGCTACTTCGATCTGCTACTCTATTTCTATATGACTTTCAGTGTATACCAGTGTGATATCCTCTGAAATTTGAAGCTAGGAGAGTCTTTACTTAAATCGCTAACTTGCATTGAGCAAGTACTAGTCTAGTCTAGCCGCTATTTACTCTTATATATAGCACTGAGTGTAAATAGTTTTTGAAGTTAAGAGAGTTGGGAGGGGGCCATATTGAGAAGCTTTCAAAAATTAAAGCAAATTACCAGATGCTGCAATTTGCTATCTTCAAGTCTAATTCACCAAATTAAAACATGCTTAGTATATTTAACTACCCTTATCTTTTCCTTATATATGCAAAATATGGTGGAGAATTAATGAGCTTGGACCTTTGTCAATATATGTTCTTGTTACTTCAGCATTTGAAGTCAAAATCGCATATCAGAAGCTATGTAAAATGCACGACGGTAAATGAAACAGTGGTCAGTAGACACAACTGAGTGGTTCAGTCGTCAACCATCATAAACTATGAATTGCCCCCCCCCCCCCCCACTA
>JASKGM010065471.1:0-17024 GCA_034509205.1 Ceratonia siliqua
TATGAATTAAGTAAATAATTTGATAAAATTCTATCATAAAGAATAATTGAATCTACTTGAATTAAAATTTTAGCCCATAAGTATTTTTTATGTCATTAGATTCAATTTTAAGCACAATTTACATTGGTAAAGCATGAAATTTTATTTAGGCCTCAATTTTAATGTAAGCATGTAATTTATAATGCAGTTGTACAACTTGTAAATTTATTTGATATTCGTTATGATATTCCTAAACTTAAGGGAGATAACTATAAGATATGGAAGGAGAGAGTTCTCCTTCATTTAGGGAGGATGCACATAGACTATGCTATTAGGAAAGACAAACCACCAGCACTCACTAATACTAGCACTACAACGGATATCGCGCTTTATGAGCAATCTAATCGCCTCAGCATGATGTTCATTAAGACTCATTTGTTTGCTATGAATCTAATATGGTTAAAGTCAATATTAATACATGGTCGATAGATTCTAGTTCAACAATCCACATTTCGAATTCTTTGCAAGGTTTGCAAAACCTAAGGAAGCCAGTGGGAAGTGAGCAACGCATCTTATCAAGAAACAAGATGGGCTCGCATGTGGAAGCTATAGGAACTTGCTATTTAATTTTAACTAGTGGTTTTGTTTTAATGTTAGAAAAGACCTTTTATGTTCCAAGTTTTTCTAGAAACTTGATTTCAGTTTCAAGGTTTACACCTTTTGAATATTTCTTTAATTTTTCATATTCATCATTCAATTTATTTTATAAATTTGATTGTGTTTGGAATGGTACTTTGTCTGATGGTCTTTACTGCATTAATTTACAAAACAATGCCACTTATGATTCAATGCATGTTCACACTGGCACTAAAAGATGTGTTATTAATGAGGATTCCTCTAAATTATGGCATCAAAAATTAGGTCATATCTCCATAGAAAGAATTAAAATGCCATTTAAGACGACAGTGTATATATTAAATCAAGTTCCAACCAAGGCTGTTCCTAAAATGCCATTTGAATTATGGAAATGTTGGAAACCGAGTTTGTAACATATGAGCATTTGGGGATGCCCATCTGAAGTGAGAATTTATAATCCACAAGAGAAGAAGCCGAACCTAAGGACCATTAGTGGGCATTTCATTGGATATGCTGAAAGGTCTAAAGGTTACAGATTTTATTGTTAATATCACAGCACTAGGATTGTGGAATATTTAAGAAATGCAGAGTTTCTTGAAAATGACTTGATCAGTGGGAGTAATCAAACCAGGAATATTATTTTTGAGAATGATCATTCAGGATATCAACCTTCCACCTTGAATGATCTAATGGTTATTGTACCCCTCAAGTACAAACTGGTGTTGAACAACCAATCATTGATGTTCCACAAGCTGCTGACGATATTCCAGTAGATCAGGTAGTTCAAGAGTTGCCAAGAACTTTTGAACAACAAGTTAAACCACATACTTCTTAGGAATATGATGGTACAACATTAATAAGATCTATTAGACCAAGGAAATTAGTAATTCATAATGATTATGTTGTATATCTGCAAGAATCTAGCTACAACATCGGAGCCCAAAAATGATCCCAAGTTCTTTTCACAAGCCATGGTGCAAAGAATCAGAATTATGGTACAATGCCATGAAATAAAAGATTAATTCTATGAAAAGTAACGAAGTCTGGGATCTTGTTGAGTTGCCTAATGGTGTAAA
Source organism: Ceratonia siliqua (assembly GCA_034509205.1). Classification (NCBI taxonomy): domain Eukaryota; kingdom Viridiplantae; phylum Streptophyta; class Magnoliopsida; order Fabales; family Fabaceae; genus Ceratonia; species Ceratonia siliqua. The sequence goes on from JASKGM010065471.1 coordinate 1,692, forward strand.
AGCCATTAGATGTAAATGGGTCTTTAAGACAAAGAAAGACTCATTACTAAGGGATTCACTCAAAAAGAAGGAACTGATGACATAGGGACTTTCTCTCATGTATCTAAGAAAGATTCCTTGCATGTTATTTTGGCATTAGTAGCCTATTTTGACTTGGAGTTGCAACAAATGGATGTGAAAACAGCATTTCTCAATGGAGATCTAGAAGAGGCGGTTTACATGAAACAACCTGAAACAACCTAAAGGATTCCCCTCTAGTGATAATGAGGAATTGGTTTGTAAGCTTAAGAAATCCATATATGGTTTAAAACAAGCATCCTGCCAATGGTATTTGAAATTCCATAATGAAATTTCTTCATTCAATTTTGTAGAAAATCCATAATGTAACATTTCTTTCAGACACATTGTTGCTCAGTACACCATGCCTGGTTCACCAGACCAGAATGGTGTAGCAGAAAGAAGAAATCAAATATTATTGGACATGGTGCGGAATATTCTTAGCAGCTCTAATCTTCCTAAATCCTTATGGGATGAAGCACTTAAGACGGCAGTGTATATATTAAATCGAGTTCCAACCAATGTTGTTCCTAAAACGCCATTTGAATTATGGAAAGGTTGGAAATTGAGTTTGTGACATATGCGCTTTTGGGGATGCCCATCTGAAGTAAGAATTTATAATCCACAAGAGAAGAAGCTAGACTTAAGGACCATTAGTGGGCATTTCATTGGTTATGCTGACAGGTCTAAAGGTTATAGATTTTATTGTCCATCTCATAGCACTAGGATTGTGGAATCAAGAAATGCAAAGTTTCTTGAAAATAACTTGATCAGTGGAAGTGATTAAACCAAGAACATTGTTTCTGAGAATGATCACTCAAAATCTCAACCTTCCACCTCACATGATAGAATGCTTATTGTTTACAGCACCCCTTAAGTACAAACTGGTGTTAAACAACTAATCGTTGAAGTTCCACAAGCTGCTGACGATATTCTAGTAGATCAAGTAGTTCAAAAGTTGCAAAGAACTTTTGAACAACAAGTTAAACCACATACTTCTCAAGAATATGATGGTACAACATTAAGAAGATATGTTAGACCGCGAAAATCAGCAATTTTTGACATCCTTTACCACTTTTGGTTTCTTTTCAAACCCTTTTTCTACATTCACGTGATGATGGGAAGTTCACGTGAAGTGAGCAATTTTTTTTTTTCTTTTCAAACCATGAATATCTTTTGCTTTATGCGCGGGAAGTGGTCATTTCTCTTTATTTATATTAATATGTTATGGTGAGTTTGCTTTATGTTTTATTGTTTGGTTGTCTTTTGGACGATGATATAATTTCTTTTTGTGTGTTGATTTTAATGATAAAATAAAAATTTTGTTTGGAAATGAATATTTTTTTAAATTATTTGTGCATAAATAAATTATATAAATATTTATTTTCCATTTTTTTATGAGTTTTTAAGCATGGAAATATTTTATGCACTATTTTTCAATGTTATGTGATATTCACTCTCCCTATATAGTCAATTTAAATTAGTTTAAATAATCTTATGTATAAGATTTAATTCGTAAAATTAAATTGTGTTAATTGTTATTTTTTAGAACCGTTCATAATGCAATAAATTTTGTCAACTGCGGTGCCTAATGAAATTGCATCTCATGGTAGGCTGATTATTTATGCATACCTACTGTTAATTGTATGCTAAAGTATATTGATTATGGGCATGTGATATCCCTGATATCCTTTGCATGAGGAATTTCTTTGAAACTTTGTGAATTTTACCACCAAAGTGGTAGTTCACATTGATTCTTGAAAATTTTCAGCATTATTCAAGATGAGTTTTGGTTATTGCATACATTTACCTGCCCAAAAGGGGTTACTGTATGTTTTTAATTCAAAAATATAATGAAGCATGTTGTTGTGAGAATAATATAGTCTTGAAAATTTATCTGCCTAAAGGGGATGAGTTTTTAAGCATTTTATGAATTTTTTTCTCATGTGTCTTCATCAATTAGGAAAACCTACTACATGTTGCACATCTTACCCAAAGGAGGGTATGCAATGATGTGCTTGGACTCCTTAGTGTGACCTGTATGGTTAAACCTTATTGATTATATTGCCCATATAATCTAATGATAATTGCATTCATATTGTTTTTGAACAATTTCTTTTGCCATGAATAATAACACTGGTTTTGTTGAAATTTTGACTAGTTCAAACTTCAAGAGATGGAAGCAAGACATTGAGTTTGCACTAGTGATTGCTGATATAGATTACTGCTTCGTTTTCCCCTAAATTTTAATATATTATTCCTAATTTTTGTGATGGTCATTGTGGTATCATTTTTTTTTTGATGTTGTAAATACGTTTTTTTTTTAAGTTCAAACTTGAGATTGTGATTTTTTTTTTTTTTGCAATTATGTCAATTTACATTGACCAGTATAGGTACTTGGTGTGCAGTACTTCATTCTGAGTGTTTTTATGAGCATACTAATTTGTGTGCTGGTTGGTTAGGCATTTAAGTTCTTGAATTTGAGTTTTATAAATTTGGCTTCATGCATTTAGGAATACCTTGCATATTCTACATACTCTGCCTAAAGGGTAGATGTGGTAATGTGTTTTGGGACTTCGATTTATGGCTTATGATGTTAAAAGTGTTTGTAATTTGCCCTATGACTAATATATTGTATTTTATGTGAGAACAATCTCTTTTGGTTTAAACAATAATACTGCTATTATTGAGGAATTAAATGGCTCTATTTTTAAAAGATGGAAGAAAGACATAGAATTTGGTTAGTAATATAGAAGTTTATTTGGACATAATTGTGTATAATGAGGCTGAAGTAGTTCCTTTCTTTAAGCATCAAAATATATATTTAGTTTAATTTCATTTAAACTTTGAAATACGTTTTATATTAATTTTGTTTAAAACCTTAAACATTTGTACCATTTTAAGAATTAAAAATAGTGCTGAATGTTCGAGCTTTCCTAATTCTGTGTTTTCTGTGTGATATAACAATTTTTGGTCAAGCAATTACATGCTTGAAATGTTTTATAAATTATGTTATGCAATTAGTGTAGCCTAAGTGGGAGAATGTTAGAATTTTTCTATTGTGGGCTACCACTAATTGGAATGTTTTTATGTCTTCTATAAAACTGGCTAATTATTAATTGGTTTTTCCACTGTAGTAGATTTTTTATAAGGATGTGCTTGATGCCTAATAATCCATATGTTTGTGCTGTTGAAAATATATGTCTTTTGGCTCCTTTTAGTGCATTTGGTTAATGAGAGTATTTTCCTTTTTATTAAGGATGTGCTTGATGCCTGATAATCCATATGTTTATATTGTTGAAAATATATGTCTTTTGGTTCCTTTTAGTGCATTTGGTTAGTAGTTGGAGTATTTTTCTTTTGGTGCATTTGGTTAGTGGGAGTATTTTCCTTTTTTCTATTTTGTTTAATGAGCCCTAATGGTGACATAATTGATGTATGACATTTTGGTTCTCTAATTGATTTGGTACACTTGTTGAGTCATATTTGTTATGTGGTTGTGTATACCTATTTGTGAAAATTATAAATTCTCTTATGACTTTTAATAATGTAGAGACTGAGTGTTGGTCTCATGTATGACATTGTTTTGTGATCTCTTGATTAACACCATTTCTAGATCTTAGATTTATTGATTATATTATGATGTCTAATGTAGAGACTCAGTGTTGGTCTTATGCATGTCATTATTTTGTCATCTCTTAATTAACACTATTCCTGGATCTTGAGATATATTGATTCTTTGTAATCAATGGATTTTTCTTGCTTGTAAAGAGCATGTTGTTGAAGAGAAATTAGGGACTAACATTGAACAACATATTATTGATCACATGTTGATGTTGTTTTCTTACTACACTACCACATATGAGACTCATGCAGTATGGTTGGTGATATTTGTAACCATGGAAGGTCTTATGCCAACAAATGATATAGCTGCCACCATGATTTAATATCATTTAACTTTATTGGCTAGAGTCATGATTTTAGGTGTTGTCTTTTGGATCATGTGATTTTTTCAAAACATGGCCACGTGAATTTTTTTTTTGTTCAACCCGACAATCATTTTCAAAATAAAATGTTTTCAAAAGAATTAATGTTGGCTAAGTGGGAGATTGTTAGAATTATGCGCTTCCATTATATATTGTTTATTTAATTTTATAAAACAGGTTGAACATGATCCAATATATATTAATATATAAAAAGACAAGCATAACAGGCCCAAAATAATTATATGATCAAGTTGATTATGAGCTGTGTACACCTACTTTGGGCTATGTAATTGGGGCGGTTATAATGTAGGATAAAATCTATCAAAAGCCCGTAATGGGAGGGCATGTTAAGTTATTTGTGTGATGGCAAGGTCCACTCTACACTTCTAATATAAATGTATGTGTTATAACACATTTTGGCTGTCCCATTGAAAGCCTATTGGAGATTGGAGGTGAAGATCCTAGATCGTGAGACTCACCACATTCTGAGTTTGATTAGGATGAGTAATTTAGGTATGTCTATTATCTATTTTTATGGTGTTTTAATTAATTAAACATCACCTTTAAAAAAGGTGAGTTCCTTTAAACAACTTGTACGGCCAATTATGTAGAACGACTTAGGAGAGTATTTTGAATGTGATCTTAGGGTGTCCAATTACTTTCACAATGTATAGCTTGAGTCCTTTAATGATTACTGTGGCAAATTTTCTTCATGAGTTTGTTCTACATTGACGGGATGACTTACAAAGGAACTTTGGTATGAATAGTTATGACAAGTGAGCTGTAGAAACGACATCCTTTTTTATTTAGAGATTATGGAAAAATAAGAATGACTATATTTTTTATGGGATTCTTTGTGACCAGAGCAAATTGTGCAAAAGGCTTATGCATGAGGGTATGTTGATATTGTCAAGGAGTTCTTGAACTTGGAGCTTCAACTTAACCAATGTCTTCCCAAGGACAATAATGGTCGCACTTCACTACATTATGATGTCCTTAATGGGAGAGTTGATGTGATTCAAGGGTCTAAGTCTATGGTAGAAGTAACTGCAGAAGGAGACATTGTTCTGTTAGACAATTTAATTGTGGCCCACATGACTATTAATGAAATATTATATTTTTATTTAAAATATAATTGTAGTTTATTATCTTAAGATAACTATGATTTATTATCTTTTTTATTTAAATGATAATTATAATTTAATAATATTAAGTGCTGAATTATTATTAGTCATTTAAGGATATATTTTCTAAATAAATGTTCATGTCGATGGAATGTGAAAATTAAGAAACTCTTTAAACTTGGTCCTTTCTTGATACAATTTCACTCCATCGTAAAGTGCATCAAATTTAAATGGAACTAAGAGAGATAAACTCAAGGCTTCTTCTTCAAATTTTCATGTAATCAATCTCTCATAAAGATTTAATCCATAGATCAAGGTATACTTTCTTGATTAATTGTTCTTGTGAAAATTCATTTTGTTTTATGATCTTGGCATTAGTTTTGTGCAAAATTAGGGTTTGATTTGCATAAAGAAATTAAATAATTACTTACATTTGGTATCAGAGTCAAGTTTAAAGAACTTATAATTTTTCAATTAAGTTCTCTCTCTCGTTATGAATAAGCCCATCAAAGATGTTAATAACTTTCTTTATGCATGATGATTTTATTTCGCTACCATATCCAATTTAATATCAAATTGCTTATGTGTAAATCTTGGTATGACGTATTATGTAAACCAAGATTTGCTTCTTGATTGTAATAGCTTTTCTTCATATTTTGATATTACTATTTGTATTAAAAAAAAAATCTTTGAATGCCGAAGGAACGTTTCAATCAAATTCCCATTAGGAAATTTGATCAATTGGATCTTTCTCTAGCTATCAATGGTGAAGATTCATTGATGTGCAAAGAAATATATAGGCCTCGTTTGGGTTTCCTTCTTTTGGGAGAGAATGTCTTCTTTTCAAAATAAAAGACATTCTTGGCTACCAATTATGTGTTTGGATGTCCTTCAAATTGAATGAGAATTTGTAGGAGAATGAAAAATTTACCTTTAATTGAAAGTTTGATTTTCTTAATTCTCCAGTAGAAAGAGAAAGAAAGAAGGAGAAAAACATTCTCTCTCCTTGATACCGCTCATCCCAATACCCCTCATTTTCGTTTTCTTATGCCATGAAGATTGAAGAGTTACTATTTCATTATAAAATTAATCTTTATAAATATTTTAAGTATTAAAACAGGTATTTGATTAAAAATTTAATTTAAGTATGTATATTTTGTAAAAATTACTTTCTTAATCAAATATTTTTTTTGCAATACAGTTATATTATTTCTTTGATTCATTTGCTTTTGATTTTGATTACTTTTACAAAATTGTTATTTTATTTTAAAAATTGTTATTTTAGTAATGTATATTTTCATTTTATTATTTTAAAATTAAAATTAAAATGTTGACCCATTAAAAATTATTATTTTATTTTAACCAAGAAATTATAATTTCTAAAAATTTTATATTGTAAGTTCTTTTTTATCCAAACACTATATAAAAAAAATCTTTCTACATGTCATTTTTAATAATTTTATCAGGCAAAAGTCATTTTACAGTTGTGCAGCTGAACAATTTTTTTGATTCAAAAGTTCATTTATTACATCCGAACGTAAAACAGCTTCTCATTATGCTAAAATACCTTATTTTTTCAGAATCAACTTCTTCTTCTATAAAGACATTTTTTTTAAAGAACATGAGAAGAGGCTATTCTCAAAGTCATTGTTAGTCTTGCATGGATTATCATTCTTCCACTCTTCTATGTGCATTCCTTCCTTCAAGGGTGAGGATTTCCTTTCCTTCCTTCGTCAAGCAAAGGTGTAATAGCGATAAAATATTTAAAGTATATTTTTTTAATTGTTTGAGATTGAGGAAATATAATAAAATATTTTATTCTATTGAAATAATAAATTTTATGTTTATTTACTTGATATCTAAAATATGTATTATTTGTTAGTCACCAAAGTGGCCAAATTAGAAAACCATAAATCCAAATGAAAAGTTTGTCTTTATGGGAAACCGAGTCAAAACTCCAATTGAAGCCATTGGAACTTATCATTTGGTTTTAGACACTAGACATCATTTATATCTTTTTCAAACCCTTTGTGTACCTTATGTTTCTAGAAATTTAGTTTTCTTGTCTAAAGTTGATGTAGCTGAATACTATTTTTTTAAGTTTTGGAATGGGTATTTCAGTTTGTTTAAGAATAATCATCTCATTGGTTCTAGTGTTTTTTTACTATGGTTTATACAAATTAAAGTTAGATAACATTTTTACTGAGACTTTGTTAACCTTGCATCATAATGTTGGAACTAAATATGGTTTAGTGGATGAAAGTTCTGCTTACTTGTGGCATAAACGTTTAGGTCACATATCCAAAGAAAGAATACAAAGATTATTAAAGAACGAAATCCTTCTTGATCTAGATTTTACTGATCTTGGTATTTTCGTGGATTGTATTAAAGGAAAACAAACAAACCACACAATTAAGAAAGTAGTCACAAGAAGCACACAACTTCTTGAGATTATACACACTAATATATGTGGACCTTTTGATATTCCATCTTTCGATGGAGAAAAGTATTTTATCACTTTTATATATGATTTTTCACGTTATGGCTATGTATGTTTGTTGCATGAAAAATCTCAGTCAGTAGACATTTTAGAGATGTTTATTAATGAGGTTGAAAGGCAACTAGACAAAAATGTGAAAATTGTCAGATCTGATAGAGGTGGTGAATATTATGAAAAGTATGGTGAAACTAGACAATTGTTTGGTCCATTTGCTAAATTCCTTGAAAAGCGTGGCATATGCACTCAATGCTAGGTAAACTGCAATAGGAGAAGGGAAACCATTGACCCGACTCCATGGAAGGTCAAAACCGAGCTCCCAATAGCATCTTTTCAAGTATTTTTCAACTCGATTTCAATATAAAAAAGAGTCTTGAAGCAAATAAAAAACTAATCCCTATAAAAAAATTAAATTTAAACTACAAATTCGCGTTAAATATGTTGAAAAAAATTGCATCTGAAATAAGGTAGTTAGGGTTTTAAAATACTTCCAATTTTTTTTGGTGCAATTATAGCCAAATATCTACCACAAAAGTACAATCAAAACAAAAGTACATATCAATTGAATCAAAACATCTAGTAATTCCTCAAAAATTTCATAAAACGCCCCTTTCAAAATACTCGAAATTCCTCTTTCCTTTTTTTTTTGTGCATTGAATATTCCAAAAAATAATAAGTCATAATAATATTCAACCAAAAAAAAAAAGAACAAAAGGATTAAGATAAGAAAAGAGGAGTCTCAATAATTCAGATATAAACACATAATTATGATTGAACATAATTTGGATCTTAAATTCATACAAATAGACTATGATACCACATGTAAGAAATATTAATATCTTGTTTGAATTTAGAACATTGTTCATAGAATTAATTTATGAGCATACATTTCCCATGCTTATTGATTAATGACAATCCAAATAGGCAAGGTCTTCCTCTTCAACTCAAGATAAAAAGACGGCCGTCAATGTGGCAAGCCAAAGACCAGATATCAATAATCTCCCTTATTAGGTTAGGAGTGGAGAGGGAACCTAACATTTTATAAAAATAAAATAATCCCAATAAACCCTCATATTACAGGCTTATAGGATTGGGCCTACACTAAGTCGTCAAACATATCAGTACAACTAAGGTATATAAAGTCCAGAAACAATAGTGATCACAACCTAAACTTTAACCATCTCTTAATGGATTCCTAATTACCCAATTTTATAAAAACATAGAACTTCCATTTAGTGGCAGCCTACAATAGAAAAATTCTAACAGTTTTCACACTAAATAATAGTGTTTGCATTAAATTCTATATGAAGTAACTCAGCTATATAACGACATAATAATTAATTTAGACTCTTTATTTAAAATTAGACATCACACATTAACATATATATGATAACTTTTTTCTTGTGTATTCTTGTTTTATTCATAGATGAATTAGGGGGCGAGAAAGCCACGGGTGCCCATTTCTAATAAAATTAAAAGTATCCCCTAAATAATTTTTTAAAATGTTTTGGAGAAATTTAACTTTTTCTATCGGCCTGTGAAAATAAATTTATTGGTCAAGCTCAAACATTGATTTGATGATTAAGGGTTTGAGTTTGTCTCAAGCTTAAGAGTTAAACTATGATCACTGTGCTTTCCTTTGTGTGAAGGTAGTTTGGAGTTTGGACAATGATTTAATAAACTTAAGAAATTACTAATATAACTTAAATTCTAAATCAAACAATATGGAACATATAAAATATTAGTCTATTGATATTAATGTATACCTCAATTTATATTTTATATGTGTTTTATTATTACTTAAAAATAAAAAAGAATATTATTTAAATTACTTATGGTGTAGTTTAAGTGTTTTTTATTTTTATTTTTATTGAAAATAGAAAACAAGACTAAAAAAATGTTTGGTTGAAAATTTAAAAAATATTTTTTTGAAAATGTTTCTTAAAAATACTAAAAACTTGAAATTTTATTGTTTTTAGTGCTTTCTGTTAAAAATTTAAAAAATAAAAATAAAAATTAGAAAGTGCAGTGGAAATGTTGTAATTATGTCGAAAAAAATTGAAAACACTGACAAGTTGATAAATAGATGGAAAACCAAGGGGCTGTTTGGAACGGTTTTTGTTTTATTATTTTTAAGAATAGTTTTTGAAAACAACTCTAAAAAATAGTTTTAGAGAACCAAAAAATAAAAAACTTGTTTGGATAAAAATATTTTTCATCAGTGTTTTTTCTTGTTTTTTAGAAAACAGATGACAAAAACAAGCTAAAACACAAAAAAATTATTTTTGTTTTTTTGTTTTCTAGTTACTGTTTTCAGAAAACAGTTTTTAAAAACAACTAACGAAAACAGTTACCCAAACGAGTTTTTTTGTTCTCGCAGAACAAGAAAACAATAAAACTGTTTTTGAAAACGATTCCAAACAGGGCCCAATATTCTCTCTGTGGTTTCGCTATCTTTATTGTAGTTTGGACTTGGTCACCGACGTAGAGGTGCTACTGGTTTCTTTGATCTCTTCTCCTGTTCCAGGTAGGTCCTCAGATTTAATTTCCTTCTAGGGATAGATTTAGAAATTACTTAAGGGGGTCAAATTGTACAAGAAAAAAAAGAATTAAAAAAATTTGATAAGATTTCAAGAATAATAGATTTTTTCCTTATGGCGTGTAATTCAGGTTAGAAACTATATTAAGATTTTTGTTAATTATTTCTCCAATCACGCTTTCTTTAATATAATATCCATATAATCAACACTTTAATCATATATTAATGTGATTAAGTAATAGAAGAAGAAGCACAAACCAAAAAGTCCTACAGATAAAACTTTTTGGTTATTTAATTGCTTCAATGCTAAGGTATGAGAATAAATGAATGAATATATGCCTAATTGGTATATCTTTTGACTAGCAATGGGATGGAGGAGGGAGGGGCCAGGGGGGCCCTTGCCCCCCCTTGCATCTTTCCTTCATTTTCCTTATCGAACATCAGTTGTTTCCGTTCTTCTTCGCTTGCTTTTTCTCTGTAATTTCATGTGTTGGACCATTTTGTTGACTTGTGGCGTTTACTTCATTCCTCGTTCTCTGAGCCTGCTTTGGCGGGGCCACCGAAATTGAAGCGAAGGCTGCTATGGTCAATTCGGATGAAGAGAATGTGTTTTGTATATATTCACAATTTGTATACTATTTTTAAATTTTTAATTGTATTAATTGGTTTTATGTAAAAAATAATGATAATACATAATACATAAAAATAATAAATATGAGAAAAAGTATAAAATAATATATAAATAATATTTTTCTAGAATTAGAGTATATATGAGAGAGGATAACAGTTCTATGTTCTTTGGACAAGAAAACAGAGGAGAAGAAAATAATAAAAAAGAGGAGCAAGATTTAAGATGATAGTTTTGGGGTCTCCATATCACCTCTTGTCCTTGACTAGTTTTTTGTGTTTTCTTTTGGGTTGCTTAGCTCCGTTTTCTTACCCGACTAAAAAAACTATGAAATTTTAAACATAATAAAATAAATTAATCTTAAAATTCATTCATTTAAAAATACTCCTAAGTTGTAAAAAGTCAAACAAACAAAATAAAAGATTTGAAGGTTTTTTTATTTTAGTTGTAATATAATTATTTTATTGTGCATGAAAAATATATTTTTTTTTCTTTATCAAACAAGTTCACAATTAAAAATATGATTTAGCATGACAAACCAAACATGTTTTCATATATAATTTTTATTTTTTGAAAACAAGAAATACAAATACAAATCAAACTTTTTTTTAAAATATGAAATTTTAAAAATAAAAATTATTGTTAGTAAATAAAAATAAGAAATGTTTCACAAACTAAACCACTTTTACTTTTTATATTTTGTCATAAAAAATTGTAAAATATAATAGTGTGTTTTTTAAATTTTATAAAGAGTTATAGGGCATGTTTGGAATGAATTAAAAGAAAATTTTTGTTCTATAATTATAAAAAAAATTTGTTTGAATAAGTATTTTCATTAGTTGTTTTTTAAAATTTGTTTCTTAAAATAATTACAAAAAAATAAAAAATAGAAAATAACTTTAACATGTTTTGGTTTATTTGTGTCTCATATTTTTTTAAAAACACAAAAAATAATTAATAAAAATTATTTTCATACAAACAAGTTTTTCTTTTTTTTTATTCCATAAAACTTATTTTTTGTAGTTATTTTTAAAATTATTTAAAAAAAATAAAACAAAAATCGTTTCAAACAGTCTCATACTCTCTTTACTTTTTAAGAGAGTAGGGGTGTGAGTTGATAATGTATAGTTTTACTAATTAACCAAAATATTAGAGAATGTGAGAATACAATTCAAAGGTAATATAGGAACTTTATGAAAAAATTTGTATATTAGTGAAGGTTATCAAAAATATATATATACACATATATACATACATATATATATATAATATATCTTGAGATATAAACGATTTATTATAAAGAGTAAAAAGAGGAGTTAATGATTATTAAATTAAAAACATATATTAAAATTAAAACTCTAATTAAAAGTTATACATGGATATCTTTATTAAATATTGCACAACGTCCTAAAGTCATACTATTCAGGATGACAGTCTAAACAGATCAGCCGGTGATCGACCTCTACGAATTCGCATTTAAACTCGTCACTGTTTGCAAGCCCTGCTTTGTACCACATCCTCGTTTTACCAATTCTGTTTTAGTTCAAGAGAGTTTTGTACTTTAAGAAAAATTAACAGAAGTCACAAGTTTGTAAGCGTGCCCAATAAGCCATTCTTTGTAAAGCTTAGTTTTCAATTGCAATACAACAAACTGAGTATTCGGTTTCTTCACTCCGGAACAGCAAAAGTACGTTCAGGAATTGGATCAGAAGGCAGCTTCTCTCAGTCGTTTAATCCAGGATCTACGGCTGAGACTTTTTCCTCCTGGGCAATATATCTAGTGTTCTCGTCGCAGTCATGGGCCCCACTTCAAAAGTGGGACTGAAGTGGGGTTCCTATGCAAATTTACTCTTCCTGGAGTACCTCCTGACATATCCCAAAGACTCCCCCACCTCCACGCTCATTCCCTAGCTTCCAATGTTGCTCTTGCCCTCCAATTGAATGCCCACTCGACTACCCTAATCTATAAGCCATATATAATAGTATAGATAATAATATGGAGCGGAAGAACACAATTTATACCCTAATCTATAAGGAAAGAAGTTTCCCAAAGAAGAAAACACAAATATCATTAATAATTGAATATCCATTTATGTTAATTGTCAAAGAATTAGACGTTATTCAGCTTTAATATGGATCAAGTCAAAGAACAAAATTTAAACCCTAATTTATTTGAAATAAGATAACTATATTTAAATTTATTATTGATGGAATGATTTGTCATAAGAACTATATTTTTTCACACATTTTTCTATTTTTGAAATAAGAGAAAGGGGCGAAGTTTTGATATTCAGATGTTAGAAGTATATTAGAGCGAATTGATTTCTTAGAATAACAGTTGATATATATATATATATATATATATATATTAGTGTGTGTTTGGGATATTCTTTACCAATATATTAATTTTTTTTATAAATTTTCTATATTACCTTTGAATTGTATTATTACATACTCTAACATTTTAGTTAATTAGTAAAAATACTTATTATCAACCCCTACTGGATCTCACTTTCTTGAAAAGTGAAGAGAAAGTATAACTCTTTATAAAATTTAAAAAATTCCAGTCCTATAATTTACAATTTTTAGGACATAAAATATAAAAAATAAAAAGTAAGTAATTTAAATAATATTAAATTTTCTTGTTTTTTTTATTTTTAAGTAATAATAAAATACATATAAAATATAAAAATATAAAAATTAGTGTAAATTGCACTAACATTAATATATTGGTTTGTGCTAGTGGCGGTAGAATACACTATTCATCTTTCATATCTTTTTTTTTGTCCTTATTTTTTTTATTTTTTAATATTAATTAATTATTTTTTATGTCATATTTTTAAAAAAAAATTTTACTTATGAATGAATAGTATTAAAAAATTATGAATAAATAGTGTAAAAAAATGTAAAACTTCAAAAAAATTTAAAAAAAATTTAAAAAATAATTAATTAATATCAAAAAATAAAAAAATTGAAACAAAAAACACCAAAATAAAAAAATGGCATAACAATACTTACCCAACCTCAAAATAGGGCTGAATGGTAGCATGCACCTAATATATTATATGGCCCATATTTTTTATTTAGAATTTAAAGTAATTTGTTAAGTTTAAAAAATCATTGTCCAAACCCCAAACTAGCTTCGCACAAACACAAACAAAGGAAAGAATTGTTATCATAGTTTAACTCTTAAGCTTGAGACAAACTCAAACCCTTAATTATCAAATAAATGTTTGAGCTTAACCAATAAATTGATTTTCACAAGCCAATATAAAAAGTTAAATTTCCCCAAAATTCATTTAAAAAAATTATTTAGGGTATACTTTTAATTTTATTTGAAATATTGGGGTCTCGCCCCCTAATTCATCTATGAATAAAACAAGAACACACAAAGAACAAATTATTGGATATATCTTAATGTGTGATGTCATAATTTTAAATAAAAAGAGTTTAAATTAATGATTATATCGCTATATATACACTAAACTACTTTGTATTGTAGAATTTAATGCAAACACTATTATCTACAGGGACGGATGGAGGGGGGAGAAGGTTGGCCCCCTTCCCCTCCTCCAAATTTTTATTTTACAAATCCTTCTCTCCAAAATAAAAGAGAACATGGAAGGACAATCAACCTATATTTTTTCTTCCAAACTCGCTTTTAAGGGTTTAGGAATATGAGAATATCTATGGTGACCAACGATTTCACCTTTCCAGTTTCCATTAATTAATTGACCTAGTCAATGAATTTAACTTGTAAATGTAGATATACACTTTCAATCAATTAATGGAGTTTAAGTCTACTAATTTGTATTAAATCAATGGAGTAGATGAGTTCATACACCAGGTATGAATATTATTATAACGAAATAAACTTGAGTTAATTATTATTAACTTTTTTTGGGTATAGGCATCTTTAAAAAATTTATTTCTCAAATTAGTACCCTTTCAATCTTATTTATTAAAGTAGTAATTTTTAAATACCACTTGATCGGATATGTAGAGTTGGATAAGTCAACATCTCTTTCTCTGTGACTATAGGCCCTCACCTACGCCTACATGTTCGTAGGTCCTTGGTCTACATTTTTACAGTTGTTGCAATGTACTAAATCTCGTGCCGTTTCGGTCGAAACGCACGAAACATTTCGGTTTCGTGCGTGACCGAAACGGCACAATGTATCAACTACGAAAAGTCATCATTTCGAAAGATGAAAAATGATTTCGTTAATTTTCGAACGAAATTCACGAAACTAACGAAATACATCAAAATGAAACTGAACAATCATCTGAAAATCAGAGATGAAGATTATTCTAAATTGTGAATTTTGGGAAAAAATAAAAATCGAAGTCGGACTCTGAACAAATTGTCTTCTTTCCCCAAATTTTAACTTTTCAGATTTTCAGCACAAATAATAAAGATTCCCCCAAATAATTCACACAAAATATCAAAATCAAATACAAATAAGAGTTTAGAAATCATTCTCAATTCTTACATAACCTCA
>JASKGM010065482.1:0-17019 GCA_034509205.1 Ceratonia siliqua
CATGATTGTGTGTCTACGGGTGTGCATGTGCCAGTGCACAAGCAAAGGCTTGGGTAAAGGCTCAAAAAATAGTGTATCGCGCATAGATTTACATAATGCATTTTTGAATAATGGACCAATTGAGTTTAGAACTCTCGTCAAAACATAAGATATGGCGCCTATATGCTTGGATGGTTTTGTGAGATGAACATGACAGTATTTGTATGCTTTTTCAGAGAACCTCTGTTAAATATTGTGTGGAGGAATTTGCTTATACAGGTAAATGTTGTTTCTCATGTTAGGTGCCTTGTTGTCATTGTAGTTACGGTGGAACTATTTTTAAGTTGGCACTTGGCTAAGCCACAAACAACCAACTAATGGATTTGAAACTATTATGTCTTGCTTCACTCCTAAGGTAGTCATGTCGTTTTTCGGTGTAAACCATCGTGCCTGTCCGTTAAACGGGCCACTATTAAAAAAAATATATATTTAAAATAAAAAATAAAAACGCATGAAAAAATCGGACAACCCTGATTTAATAGAATCCAAATTCCTTGCTTCACCATTCCCATAATGTATGCAGTCAGGGACAGATTCAGGGGGGGCAAGCAGGGGCCTTGGCCCCCCCTCCTCCTTCACTATATATATATATACTTTGTAATATTATTTTTTTTTTCAATTTAAAAATATAGTAAGTGAAGTATTTATGACACTAATGTGACTAATTTCAAAGTAATTAGTTTTTGTTTTGTAAAGTTTTTTTGGTATTTTAAAGAAATTGGGCTAAATCTAATAACTTTTGACTTTTCTTGTTTATTAAAATTTCATGTTGTTATATCATTTTTTATTCTATTTTTATTAAATAAATTTTAAATTATTCATCAAATTTTAAATTATTATCATAAATAATTTTTTATTTAATTTGTTAGTCCATCTTTTTTTTTTCTTAAAATCTTAGTTCAGTCCCCCCCTAAATCCGTCCCTATATGCATGTTATTTATTTTGTCTCTAATTGAATCATCCATGCTCGTTGGAACTTTCAGGCAATGTACCAAGTGTCTGTCTTGCTTGTAATCAAATTTCTGAGGTAAGCCTACTGGGTCTGAAGCATAACACCGATGCCCTTGCTACCAAAGTGTAGAACACTCTATTTAATGCATTTGTTCTCTGGCAAGTAAGTCCTTATCTCTAGATTCTCTACTAATTAATGAAAATAAATTTGATATTTGGGTTTTGTTGGGAGAGGGAAGGATAAAATTTGTTATACATCTTTGTCATAATATAACAATAATAGCAACGTATTTCAGATCCCATAACATTTAGAGGTGGAATCAAGACGTTTTTGTTTATCTGTGTTAAAGCTCTTAATCATATCAAAATATACAAAATTACTTAAAGATTGTTTTATAAAATATTATTTATACAAATTATAAAATTTAAAATAGAATAGCTGTGATTAAAATCAAAATATAAAAAATATTAATGAAAATTGGCTATTTATTTTAAGGAAAAAAATTTTTATATTTGTTTCTTCTTTTGTCTATATTTTCTATAATAGAAGCAGTTGAGTTCTTTTTATTTAAGATTCTCTGAAAAGTAAGGTAGACAGATACAAGTGTAGAACTATTAAATTGATTTTTGATTCGTCTGTAGTGTGGGGAGAGGCAATAATTGTTCCTCTAATAATAAAAGACAGTTAATTCATGGGTAGTTCACTAGTTTATACCAAAGAAAGGAAACCCACAAGTAGTTCCAAGTGCAAAAGAAAATTGTCAATGGCTTACCTCGCCTTTAAGTAGTCCCACCACTGCTCAATAATAATTGTTTTTACATTTAAGTGCCAACATATATTGTTTGATATTCCTATGTTTTTACATTAAAGGATGGCTAAAAGAATGTGATTAAACCACTCGGTTGAACGTTGTAGGCTTATAGTAAGTTAGATGGACTGGTCTATTTTGGTTTTTAACATGTGTTAAGGCACAATTTCAATTTTTTAGTATTTTGGAGCTCACCAAGTTTTTTGTTCTGCCTTATCAAAATCAATGTTGGATTCCTTTTTCTTTCTTTTTATTGCTACTAAGTTCATTTGATGCCAAAACAATTATGGAAAATCATTTTGTACGATCAAATTGTCTTCTTTCAAATTTCATTTAAATGATAATAAAACTACTATGCTTTCAAAATAGTCATATTTTTAATGAATTTAATGCTATAAATCAAGATGAATACATATTCAAAGGAGTCACGAGAAACTACCTCTTTATAGGAATAATGGGATTAAATCTTGTGTTTTAGGTCAGTCTTTACTATTTGCCGATTTTGCGTTACTTTTGGAATATTCTTAACTCTACCATAAATTGTTGCTATTTTTCATATTATTATCATTAAATTTCTTGAAAAGTTCACTTAAACTTCACTTAGAAGCAGTGACTCATCTATATCATTATTGGGTTCATCAGGTTAGTTGATATCCTAGTTTGGGCTTAGGGTTGAGTCAGGGCTAAGGACCTAAGGCTTGAGCTTGGTTCGAGCAAAGGGGTATTATATACCGCCTTTAGGTTTAGGTCTTAGGCAAGGGTGGGGATCAAGGGGGTTGAGGTTCAGGTTCGACCAAAAGCACTAGGACCAAACTAGGCTACCCCAGCTAGCACGAACCAAGGATTATTAACCTATATTGGACTTGGCGGCCCATATTAGACCTGACCCTAGGCCCAATAAGACCCCTCATGATTAGACCCGCCCTCAGGCCCAAATAAGTCCCCTAATGATTAGACCCAACTTGCTCCGCCAGGACTCGCCTTAGGCCCAAAAAGCCTTCTAAAATTCACCCAGCCTCTGGCACAAACTTACCTTGTCGAAACAGACTGAGTCCCCAAGGCCAACGTGGCCCCTTAGTTCAAACTAAGCCTCTAATACCTAGACTAGCCTGTACACCCGACTACAAGCTCGTTAACTGGACTTGCCCCTAAGACTTACCTCACATCATACTTACCCGGCAGACCTAGATCTAAACCTAGTACCCTAAGCCCCTGAGCCCAAACCTAACCTTAAGTTTAAACTTAGCTTAGATCCACCTTTAGGCATGAACCCAACCCCTCGAAACCTAGCTCGCAAGCCCCTCAGCTAGAAATCCCCAAGCCCTTATCAAACCACTAATGCTTAGACTTGCCCAGTTGACACGAACTGCTAAACTAGACCTGTTCCTTGGGGCCCTGAGTGGCTTCAAGCCCCTTAGCTGCCATGTTCCTTACTTGTTGGCTTGAACTCTCCTATAGAAAACCAAACCCAGTTTTTTATATGGGAATAATGGGATTAACTCTTGTGCTTCAGGTCAATCTTTATTATATGCCCTAAATGCTTTATTTTTTTAATATTCTTAACTCTGACCATAAACATTTTGCTATTTTTCATAGTATTATCAATAAATTTCTTGAAAAGTTCACTTCAACAATTAGGCTTAAATGGAAGGAATGGCTCATCTCTATCATTATTGGGTGTATTAGGTTAGTTAAGGACTTAAGGCTTGGGGGCCTTAGTACAAGCAAGGGATTATAGACTACGTTTGGGTTTGGGACTGTGGCTTAGGCGAGATTAAGGGGTTAAGGTTCAGGTCTAACAAAGAAAGTTTGGACCATATTAGGACTCCCTAATCAACATGGACCAAGGTTTATTAGCTTGTATTGGACTAGGCGGCCTATTTTTGAACCTCCCCTAGCCTCTGGCATAAACTTGCCTTATCAAAATAGACTCGATCCTCGAGGCCTGGACTTGGCCCCTAAGCTCAAACTAAGCCTCCAACACCTGGACTCGCATGTAGGCCTAAACTACAACTTTCAAAACTGGACCTAGGCCTGCCTCTAAGACTGAAGCCCTTCAAATCGAGCTTGCCCTCTAGACCTAGACCCAAACCTGATACAGCCCTTGAGCCTAACCTAACCATAAGCTTAAAGTCGGCTCGAACCTCAAACCTACCGTTAAGTATGAACTAAACCTCACGAAAACTAACCCATAAGCCCCTCGACTAGATACCCCAAGCCCATACTAAATCGCTAATGCCCCAACTCACCTCATCGGCATGAACTTGCCCTGCCAAACTATACTTGGTTCTCGACTCCCTGACGTGGCCTCAAGCCCTTCAGGTTCCTTACTTACTAGCTTGAACTCACCCATAATAAGCCAAACTCGGCCAGTTTTTAAATTTCTCACAAAGTTCACTTCAACAGTGAAACTTAATTGGAAGTAGTGGCTTATCTCTATCATTATTGGGTTCATTATTTTAGTTAATATCCCTTCAGTTCTAGGGGTGAGTCAAGGCCAAGTGCCTGAGACCTGGTCTGAGCAAAAGGTATTAGGGACCATATTTGGGTTCAGGTCTGAAGTCTGGGCAGGATTAAAGGGTTGAGGTTTAGGTTTGACTAAGAAAGTCGGTACTAAACTAAGACTCCTTAACTTGAACCCGACACAAACCAAGCCTTATCAGCCGCACTAGAGTTGGCGGCCTAGATTACACCTAATTAGGCTTGGACTCCATGACCCAGCTTGGACCCACCTCTAGGCCTACAAGGCCATCCAATCTAGACTTGACCCCCAAGTCTTTAAACAAATCCCCCTAAAACTTTACTCATCCCCTAGCATAGTCTTGCTTTATCGAAACAGACTTGGTCCTTGACCCTTAACTCACATGTAGGCATGAACTACGACTTTGAAAATTGGACCCCCAACCCCTGGCTCTGACCTATCCCCAAGGCTAGACCTACCCCTCAAATCACCTTTTAGACCTATACCCATACCTGGTACCCTAAGCCCCTAAGCCCGAACTTGGCTCAGACCCACCCCTGGTCATGAACTAAGCCACTTAAAACCTAGCCCACAAGCCCCTCACTTAATAACCCTGAGCCAATACCAAACCCTTAATGCCTAGACTTAACCTCTTGGCACGAACTTGCCCTACCAGATTAGACCTGGTCCTTAGTACCCTAACGTGGCCTCAAGCCCCCTAGCCCCCAGGTTCTTTGCTTTTTGGCTTGAACTCACTCATACAAAACGAAACCCGGCCAGTTTTTATTATATGTCCTTTTTTTTTGCTTTTTTTTTGGAATACTCTAGCATAAACTTGTTGCTATTTTTAAGAGTATTATAATTAAATTTCTTGAAAAGTTCACTTTAATAGTCAAACTTAATCGGAATCAATGACTGTTTATCTCTACCATTATTAGGTTCATCACGTTAGTTAATATCATAGTTCTGGTCTAGGGGTAAGTTGAGGCCAAGGGCTTGATCTTAGTTAGGGGTATTAGGGATCGTGCCTGAGTTCGGGTCCAAGGTAGGGGCAGGATCAAGGAGCAGAGGTTGGGTCCGACTAAGAGAGTATGGACTAAACTCTAAACTCAGCACGAACCAAGCCTTATCAGCCTACATTGAACTTGCCGGCCTAAATTAAAATTGCCCCTAGGCCCAAATAAGGTCCCTCATGGTTAGACCCACCTTCAAGCCTAACGTAGATTTCTTTGTTGTCTTAGTCATTTTGGAGCCTATTTAAGAGGTTGCTAAGCATAAGTTTTGGCTCTTGTACTTAACAAATTTTGTTCTATTAAAGTTCAAGTAGATAGATATTTAGAGAGCTTTGGAACTTAATTAATAATTATAGTCTTTTTAAAGTATTTGTAAGTTGCATTGCATTCCTTTGACTATTACCTTGATGCTAATATATTGACTCAGTTGATCTTTAGCCTGTCAAGAATTTTTATTTTTGGTTTTTTCCTTTATAATCTAGGAATATATCTTTGTTGATGTTATTAATTAGGCTTCATCCACTTCAAAATTAATTTTTTGTTTCAAGGTATCAAGGAAGTATGGTATGATGGGGGAAGCATTGCTTTTGGCAGTTATTCTGTTAGTTTTATTACAAGCATATATTTTTATTTCTTTTTTTCATTATAAAGCTTATAATGCATTAAAATTTTGTGTTCACATGTCTTCTGATTCTATTTCTCAATTCACATGCCAATTCATTGCTTGAATTAACTCCTTCCTCTATTATACTATGAAATAATCTAATGATAGATATAATTCTATGGTCTTATGCACTAAATCAATTTTAAATGGTCTAGTAGGTTGTTAATTATTGGGCTAAGAAACACATTGCTATATTTACAATTTATAAGTTTATTAAAGTGACTTCTAGGACAGCCTAAATTGTTTACTAATAAGATTGTAAATTTATATTTAATTGGTGTAGTTGGCATGAGATTGTTGAGTAGTTGAAATATAAGGAAGATTTTCAGTACGATGAAGATATAAATAAAAAAGTA
Organism: Ceratonia siliqua; assembly: GCA_034509205.1. Classification (NCBI taxonomy): domain Eukaryota; kingdom Viridiplantae; phylum Streptophyta; class Magnoliopsida; order Fabales; family Fabaceae; genus Ceratonia; species Ceratonia siliqua. The sequence goes on from JASKGM010065482.1 coordinate 6,294, forward strand.
CTTTGTATTATAAGTGTATTTGATGTTAGGCACTATGTCGCAAGTATGCTGCTTCCTCATTTTCTTCACCCCTAGATAAAGTATTATGTTTTGTATCTTTATCGTTCTACATTGCTTACTTTACTGGATTCTTCATTTCCTGCCTTACCCCTATTTTCTATGTTATTTTTTTTAAAGAAAATCTTATTCTTAATTATTGTTTGTAACTTATTTAGACTTATTGCAAATCATTTTTAGTGCACATTTACCACAGTTCCATATAGAGACCTTTTAATCTTCATCGAATTTCTCTCTGTTTGTATAATTATTAATTAACCAACTCAATATGTACTAGTGTCTTTTCTTCTTTACAATGTCTAAAATCACCAATAATGGCTACTAGAGCTAATTCATGAGCTTGACCTTCAACTGCTATCCCATGTTGATAGACATTGCTTTTTCCATTTCTTTATGTTAATCTCTCTATGTCTGCAAAGGCACTGTGGATACTTTCATTGACAAGCCTATTACAAGGATCTAAGCAGTTCCTATTTCTCGCAATTTAATTATTTGAGCTCTTTCCTCTTAGATTCATTTTATTTCTAGGGATGTTCATCACATGTAATCACATTTTTATCTAAATAGTTTGACAAATATTTCTTTGTTATCAATGGCTTCTTCCTTAATTTTTGAACCTCAGCCACTTCTTGTTTGTAGCAATAGGGGCAATAGAAGTTCACCATATCATCGAGTTTAAGTTTGTGGTAGATACATTTTGCATGGAGGGTAACAAGGTAACCTCTTTAACCAAAAACTAATACTTTCCTTCCTTTATTGCAACTTATGCAAATGTTTATGTCAAAAAAATCTATACATATATAGTCATAACCTAAACCATCGTGAGGGCTTCTATTAGAACCGCATCCATACCACCATCCATATTGCTTTTTAAACCCACCTCTCTACCATTTTATAGATCATGATTATTACAAATAATTCTTCATTTGAGCAAATGGGGGGAGGCATATCTTGAATGGTCTTAATTTTGTCGAGGTCAATCTCAATCCCTTTCTGGCTCACCAATAACTTTCCCGAGGAAGCCTAAAATATGCATTTGTTTAGGTTCAAACATATCTTATATTTACTTAGCCTTTTGAACAGTTTCCTTATAATTGACACGTGACTCTCTTCTTCATTGGACTTTGCCACGATGTCATCTATATATACTTCAATCTCCTTGTGCATACACTTGATAGCAGTAAGCTCCCCCCAGTGTAACAAATATGGTATTTTCTTTGTCTACTTTGTTCATGGGAATTTGATTGTACCCAGAATACTTATCCATAAATGAATATCTATGGGTTGTTGTCGTGTTAGCCACCAACACATCGATGTGGGGTAAGGAGAAATCATCCATAAGGCTTTCCTCATTTAGCTTTCAATAGTCGATGCATATTCTTAGTTTCCCATCCGTCTTGGGGACTAGTATTATGTTGGCTACCCAATCTGGGAACTGGGTTACCTCCATAAATCCTATCTACTTCATCACTTCTTCTTTTATCTTTAGAGACATCTCGGAATTCATCATTTGTAATTTATGCCTTATTGGAATATAATTTATATACAAAGGGATTTTATGGGATGCTTGACCAGCGGTTATATTCCCATCATCACCTAAAAAATAGACAATTTATGATGGTGGTGGGATAGCTTCTCCTTGCCTTTTAGACTTTTGGTCACCAAACTTATTAGCTTTGACATATGCTCTTGTATTTGCTCCATGCGACTCTCTAATCTCTGCATATTCTTAGCGTTGGATGTTTTGATCAACATGGCTCTGGTCCTCGAGTATATACTTTTTAGAGATTGGGAATGCTTGGTTAGAGCCTTTTCTGCAAGTGCGAAGGTGTGCTTTTGTGGTTTCTTCCTGTTGAAACAAAATAAATCAACGTCTTAGTTTTAATGTGACATTTATTATTACCATTATTGGTTTAGTGTCGGTCATTGAATCATTGAACCCTTTGTTGTGAGAAGATTGGCATTAAAAATTTCTTCACCCATGTTCTTATTAAGAGTACAATACTCCACAAAGAATATTATGGTTAACAATGTCTCAAGGAAGCTTAAAACCATCACATGGGTATTGTTTAGTTGGAAGAGATTACACATAAGATGAGCTAGAGAAAGACATAAATTCCATTCACAAGGCGGATTGTTCAACAAAAGAACATAATTAAATAATCATCCATCCAAATAGTCAATGAGCTCCCTACATAAATCTAAGAAAACCAACAAAAGAAAATAAATTCCACTGTAACGACCTTTGCTTGACGAATGCACAATAATTGTAGGTCTTACTAAATAAGATCTAGAATTTCCTAATACAAACACAACAGCCAAAAACTCTTTTTCAGTGGTAGAGTAATTGAGATGGGCGTCATTGAGTATTCTACTAGTATAATAAATCACATGTAAGTGTTTATCCACATTCTGCCCCAAAACAGCCCCTATAGCATAATTAGAAGCATTTCACATAATCTCAAAGGGCAATCACCAATTAGGTGCCATAATAATAAGTATTGATGTTAATTTTTCTTTCAAAGTATGGAAGGCAATCATAATAAAAAAAACAAAAGGAACATCTTTGGATGGCAAATTACATAAAAGGTGACTTATTTTAGAAAAATCTTTAATAATCTCCTTTAGAAACCAGCATGCCCCAGAAAACTCCTAATTCCCTTAACATGTTACTAGAGATAACATGTCCTAATACAAGCCTTGTTTAACCATAAAATAACTTTTTTCCCACCTGAGTGTTAAATTGCATTCAATGTATCTTTCAAGACCAAAGTCAAATTATGCAAACAGTCATCAAATGAAGTTCCAAAAACGAAAAAATCATCCATGAATCTCTCCACTATATCCCAAAGGATTGATATCATGCATCTTTGGAATTGGTGGGAGCACTGCATAGATCAAACGGCATCCTCTTGAAGGTGAATGTCCTAAATGGGCAAGTGAGAGTTATATTTTCATAATCCTCTAGCGCAATCATCACCTGATAATAACCTTAAAAACCATCAAGAAAATAGTAAAAATCATACTATGCCTATCTTTCTACAATCAGATCAATAAAAGGAAGTGGAAAATGATATTTCTTTGTAGTTAAATTTAGTTTCTTATAATCAATGCACATTCTCCTTATTATAGTCATCTTAGGTGCTAACTCATTATTCTCATTCATCACCACTGTGATTCTTGATTTCTTAGGCACAACATGGATTAGACTTAACCCAATGACTGTTAAAAATAAGGTAGATGACTCATGCGTCTATGAGCTTTAGAAAATCTTTTTTAACTACCTCATGCTTGATAGGGAAGTCTCCTCTAAGCTTCTCTAACATGTTTTGCATCATCCTCTAAAATAATCTTATGCATGCATATAGCTAGACTGATACCCATGATGTCACTTATACTCTAACCTATGGCTTTCCTAAGTCTACTACGCTCCCTCACAATTCTCTCATCTTAGGTTCGGGTTAAGTTAGATGCAACGATAATCGAATATGTGTTACCCTCTTCCAAAAGCATTTACTTGAGATGCTTAAGTAATTCTTTAAGCTCAAGCTAAGGTGAAGGAATCTCTTCCCTAGGTAGGGACCTCGGTAACTCCAAAGGTTTGCTAAGATTTTCTTGTGATGGAATAGGTGGTGCTCTATCTGGTATCTGAAGATAACCTTTAGTCTCCTCTTCAAGTGCTTCCTCTACCCTCTTAATAGTGAGAGCAAATTCAAGCTTATCCTCTGTCTCTACCTGCAAATAAGTGAGTTCACACAATCAATGAAAAAACACTCATCATTAGTAGAGAAATATATGGAAGTGGTAAAGAATTAAACACTTTAGATTATTCATTCTCCCCTAAGACTGTCATTGTTAACTTCCTATTTTGAACATCAATGATTGTCTTAGTTGTGAATTGTTTGCTCCTTGTCGATGGGGTGCCTTTCATCTCTAAGAACACAAAGTCTCTAGGCACTATAAGCTTATCAACTTGCACTAAAAGGTCCTTAAGTATGCCCTCAGATATTTAACTAACCTATCAGAAAGTTGGTTGTGGATTTAAGCTTCCCCAAACCTAGTTGCATGTATACCGAGTATAGCATTAGGTTGATACTTGCTCCTAAGTCCAGTATAGCTTCAGCGATCTTCTTGTCTCCTACAGAGATTTTTATGTTGATGCTTCCTGGATCCTTCAACTTAGGAGGCAAGTTCTGTTGCAGCACTGCACTAGTAACTTTTAAGGCCATAACTTTCTCATATCTCCTCTTTTTGGTGTTGAGTACCTTGAAGAATTTTGCATATAAAGGAATATTATTGATAACATCCAATAGAGATAAGTTAATATTAACTTTAGAAAGCATGTCAAAAAATTCATAAAATTGTTTATCCTTTTTTTCTTCCCTTAAACGGTTTAGAAAAGGGATTATGGTCTGTAGGGATCAACCGCCTTATGGAGTAAAGGAGAAGGAAGAGACTCCTTATCTTTGTTGTTTTTGGACCAATCAGAAGATTGATGGTCCTTAACTTGACTTTCCATGGGAACTTTGTTCTCCTTTTTCTCCCTATTTAAGTTTACTGCATCAAGTGTTACATCAGAATGTCCATCATCAAAACCTTTATTAATAATTTTACCACTTCAAAGGACTGTAACAGCCTTCGCTTGCTCAGGTTAACTCGACAACTTCCTTTTGTGATGGCCTTGCAACTGGTCTGTAATTTACCCAACTTGCATTTCCACTATTTTCATTGAAACCTCTTAGGAATTCAACCTTTGGTTATGTTTCTCATTATTCTCTCTACTAACTTGAATAAAGGCATTCAAGTTTTCTTCTAAGGTTAGTTTCCTAAACTGATTGGATGGTCCAGTTTGGCATATCATGGTAATAATTCGTCTCTTAGAAGAAATTAGGATTATTTCTCCATACAGGGTTGTATGTATTGACAGAAGGATCATTTCTCTGCCTTGGTTGATAAGACGCCATCGAATTGATTTGTTTTTGTCCACCACCTGCATAAGGATCGAAAGACAAAAAGCAAGTATTAGCACCATGCCTAAAATCTCCACATACCTCATGATTAGGCGTGTTCCTAGTAGTGAAGAGCTTAACTTGCTTAGTCAATTTTGCCATTTATAAGGCCATCACATTGTTGGAGCTTAATTCATTCACCCCAACGTTTTTTTCTCTTACACTTTTTTGTTTGGAGTTAGCACCTAACATCTCATACAACTCGTATGTTTCATCTACCGTCTTTTCTCCTCAACATACAAGAACCACCAACAGGAATTCATGGCCTACCGAAATGATACAGAATATCCAGAGGCGGAATGAAGGAATTACTACCATTTCCTCTACGACGTGAAGAGGCACTGCGAAAAGTGCATATCAGACTTCTTGAGTTCATTGCAAAATTTCATCCAGTAGAGGCCACAACAGTGCCAAAGTCGCCCCCTAATTTGTTGGTTTTCTTAGATTTATGTAGGGAGCTCGTTAACTATTTGGATTGATGATTATTTGATTATGTTCTTTTGTTGAACAATTTGCCTTATGAATGGAATTTATGTCTTTCTCCCGATAATCTTGTGTACAATCTTTTCCAACTAAACCATACCCATGTGATGGTTCTAAGCTTCCTTGGGACATTGTTAATCATGCTATTATTTGTGGAGTATTGTACTCTCAATAGGAACATGGGTGAAGAAATTTTTAATGCCAATCTTCTCACAACAAAGGGTTCAATGCTTCAATGACCAACACTAAACCAATAATAATAATAATAATAAGCTTCACATTAAAACTAAGAAGTTGATTTGTTTTGTTTCAACAGGAAGAAACAACAAAAACACACCATTGCACTTGCAAAAAAGGCTCTAACTAGGTTTTCCCAATCTCTCAAAATGATATATGTAAGGACCAGAGCCATGTCAATTGAATTGTCCAATGCTGAGAATATGCATAGATTAGAGAATTACATAAAGCAAATATAAAAGCATATATCTAAAAGGCTAATGAGTTTTGTGGCTGAAAGTCTAAAAGGCAAGATAGTCCAATCGCCTTAGGAGTATTTCCATTTTGGCTAGATATCGGTAATTCCGTTAGTGACTACTATTATCCCACCACCACAACAAGTTGTCAATTTTTTGGGTTATGATTAATAATTTCATTTTGGTCAACCTTCCCTAAAGCTTGTCATTTGTTCCCTAAAGCTTAAGGAATCAGAGAACAAGAATAAGGTTTTAGAACAAGTCCTCATACTAAAGGAGAAGCTACACTCTCTAAGGAATGGGTTTGAAAAGTATGATGGGAACACCAACCCTTAATTCTATTTAAGGTCCTATTGCACAGTTATGGCAATACTAGATCGGCGCTTCAGTTGTACATGTTGCTAGACCATTCTAAGGTCAAATGGCAGAAATTAGCTGGCAATGTGCATGACAAGCTTTGAGATGTCCAACTTTCATATGTCCAACACTGACTTTTATAAGAAGTTATTTGATGCCGGTACCGGTCGAGCCGCTTCAACCACCTTACCTTGCTTGGTATGACCCCAATGCATGATGCGTTTATCACTTCAATGCCATGTGCTATACAATAAAAAGTTGTGGCCATTCTAAAGGCAAGTCATGAGACTACTCAAGCATCAAGCCATCGAGCTTTGACATGATGGCTCAAATATCAATACCAACAACCCCTTGCCCAACCATGGAGGAAGTGGGCCGATCAATGTCATTATAAAGGGAGGGTCTTGCAAGGAATGTCTTAAAAATGAAAATACCAAATGAGGCAATCTATGAGGGATTAAAAGCAGCAGGGTATGAAATAGGTAAAGCCAAGGAGGCTGTAAAAGATGAGGAATGATATGATGAGAAAACACTATGCATTTACCATCAAATGGCGAAGGGGCATGACATCAAATATTGTAAAGCGTTTTAGAAATTTCTACAAAGGTTGATGACTTTATGATTTTTCTAGTTCTCTCAGAAAACTCTTTCACCGGAGATTGCCATGATCAATGAGGAAGTGTTTCTTCCTAGGCCATTACTCTTCAATCTGAAGCAAGAACCCCTAGTGAACATAATGCAAACTTCCACTCTGGTAATCAAGACCATCTTTCCTTTCCCATATGAAATCAACAAAGTCGTACCGTCGATGTATGTGTAACCCGATGGCTTTGAATGAGTAGCCTCCCAAGACACATAAAGGAGAGGATAGTACAAGCAATGCAGTAATCAAGGGTATTACCCAAAGTGAGAGAATATACACTCCAATGCCCCAAATAACTAGAAGAAAATAAAATAAAATGTGATAGAGGCCACAACTAAAGAGGGTAATAACCAAGATGAGGTGTTCCTCAAAGTCATGAACATATCGAATACGACATTCTAGAGCAGTTAGGCAAAGCACAAGCCAAGATCTCATTCTTATCCTTGATCATTAGTTCTGATGCCCACAGGAAGAAGGCCTTACAAAGGTCTTGAACCATGCCTGTGTTGCTCTTACCATCACCCTTGAGAAGTTTGGTGACTTAGTGAATTATGTGTGGATTTCCAACATGATAACTTTCTCAAATGAGGACTTGAGCGCATCAGGTAGCAACCACAATAGAGTTTTACACATCATTATGAAATGTGGAAGCTGCATATAGAGTTGTCAAAACGGGCTGGGCTCGCAGGGTTGGCTCGCCTAACTTGTTTAAAATGGCAGGGTGGGTTCATGGCAGGCAAGTCAACAAGTCATATGTAAGCAACTCATCAGTCGTGACACATTAATTAAGGACACTGGACCAAGGTAGCACATGATGTCGACATGTCATGACATTAATAGCCAAAATAATACAAAGTTGTAGATGTGAGGATTTAAACCCAAGTCCCTACAGCCACAACCCAAAACTTTACCATTACTCCATTATGTTATTATTGAAAAATCAAATTAAAATTAAAATTTATTATATATTAGTTATTTTTAGTGGGCTAGCCCACCAGCCTGCCATAGGGATGGGGTGGGCTAAGTTTCCTAACCAGCCTAATTTTGGCATGTCGGGGCAGGCCAGCCCTAGCTACACCATTGTGAATGTTCTGGTGGATAAATGGTTTTGCTTTAAATGTGTTGCCATGTGCTACACTCTGACGGTTACCCATCAAACTGGATGATATGAAGAAAAGTGATCTCGTAGTGAGAGCCTTTGATGGCTCAAGAAGGTAAGTAAGAGGATATATTACGCTAAACTTGGAAATTAGTCCAAACACTTTTCAAATAATGTGCCAAGTCATGAGGGAGGATTGACAGGCATATGATCATAGGTGTACATTCCTGGCTCAGCACATTCCTAGCTTAGCAATTATATTCCCATCCTCATCCGAAAAATTGATGACTTGCAGTGGTGGTGGATAGTAGTAATCACTCCTGAAATTACCGACGTCTTGCCAAAATGGAAAGACTCCTGAGCTGTTGCACTACCTTCTTGCCCTTCAGATTATCAACCACTAAACTCATTAGCTTTAACATCTAGTCTTGTATTTGGGCCATGCGACTCTCTAATCTCTGCATATTCTCAATGTTGAACGGTTCGATCGACATGGCTTTGGTCCTCTTGTATATCCTTTTGAGAGACTAGGAATGCATGTCGAGGCCTTTTTACAGGTGCAATGGTGTGATTTTGTTATTTCTTCATATTGAAACAAAACGATCAACTTCTTAGTTTTAATGTGAAGTTTATTATTACCATTATTAGATTAATATCATTCATTGAATCATTGAACCATTTGTTGTGAGAAGATTAGCATTAAAGATTTCATCCTCACCCATGTTCCTATTAAGAGTATAATACTCGACCAAGCCTAGTGGTTGGGTTTAATCATAAGGGGTCTTATTGGTCCATGCCGGCTGGGAAGGCCTAATATGGTCCCAGCTCTATTTGTTGAACCTGAATCTCAACCCCTTGATCTTCGCCCTTGTCTCAGACCTAAACCCAAAGGCTGCTAATACCCCTTGCTTGGACCAAGCCCCAGGCCCTTGTCCCTGACTCACCCCTATGCCCAAACTAGGATATTAACTAACCTGATGAACCCAGTAAGGATAAAAATGAGCCACTGCTTCCTATCTAGCATTAAATTCATTAAAGATACGCCAATTTTGAAAGCATAGTAGCTTTATTATCATTTAAATAGAATTGGAAAGAAGACAATATCTGACAGTACAAAATGAATTGAGTACCCCATTCCATAACTATTTGGCATCAAATGAACCTAGCAGCAATAGAAAGGAAGAAAAAAGAATCCAACATTGATTTTGATGACGTAGAACAAAAACTAGGTGAGCTATAAATACTTCAAAATTGAAATTGTGCCTTAACACATGTTAAAAACCAAAATAGACCGGTCCATCTAACTTACTATAAGCCTACAACGTTCAATCAAGTGGTAATCACATTCTTTTAGCCATCCTTTCATCACCAACTGCAACATTAAACACAGGAATCTCAAACAATATATGCTAGCACTTAACTGTCTTGTGGGCGAGGTAAGCCATTGACAATTTTCTTTTGCACTTGAACTACTTGTGGGCTTCCTTTCTTGGTATAAGCTAGTAAACTAAACATGAATTAACTCTTTTATTTTTAGAGGAACAGTTATTGCCTCTCCCCACACTACAGACAAATAAAAAATCAACTTAATAGTTTTACACTTGTATCTGTCCACCTGAATCTCAAATAAAAAGAACTCAACTGCTTCTACAATAGAAAATACAGAAGAAAATAAACACATTTTTTCCTTAAAATAAATAGCAAATTTTCGTTAATTTTTTTTATATTTTGATTTTAATCACAGCTATTCTATTTTATAATTTTATTATTTGTATAAATTATACTTTATAAAACAATTTTTTAAGTAATTTTTACATATTTTAATATGATTAAGAGCTCTAAATTCACAGACAAACAAAAACGTCTTGATTCCACCTCTAAATGTTATGGGATCTCAAATACATTGCTATGATAAAGATGTATAACAAAAGTTTATCCTTCCCCCTCTCAACAAAACCCAAATATCAAATTTATTTTTGCATTAGTTAGTAGAGAAAAGGACTTACTTGACAGAGAAGAAATGCATTAAATGTTAAGAGTGTTCTACACTTTGGTAGCATGGGCGTTGGTGTCATGCTTCAGACCCAGTAGGCTCCTACCTAAGAAATTTGAGTACAAGCAAGACAGACACATGGTACATTGCCAGAAAGTTCCAACGAGCATTGATGATTCAGTTAGAGACAAAATAAACAACACTGCGTACATTATGGGAATGGTGAAGCAAGAAATAATAGTTTCAAATCCATTAGTAGGCTGTTTGTGGCTTAGCCAAGTGCCAACTTATAAATAGTTCCACCGCAACTACAATGACAACAAGGCACCTAACATGAGAAACAACATTTACCTGTATAAGCAAATTCCTCCACACAATATTTATCAGAGGTTCTCTGAAAAAGCATACAAATGCTGTCATGTTCATCTCACAAAACCATCCAAGCATATAGGCACCATATCTTATGTTTTGACAAGAGAGTTCTAAACTCAATTGGTCCATTATTCACAAATGCATTATGTAAATCTATGCACACATACACTATTTTTTGAGCCTTTACCCAAGCCTTTGCTTGTGCACTGGCACATGCACACCCGTAGACACACAATCATG
>JASKGM010065577.1:0-17001 GCA_034509205.1 Ceratonia siliqua
ACCCAAACGAGTTTTTTTGTTTTCGCAGAACAAAAAAACAAAAAAACAGTTTTTAAAAACTTTGCCAAACAGGGCCTAAAGTATTTATAAAAATAGGTTTCATGTTTTTAAGTTTTCTCAATTTGAAGCATTTTTTTTTAAATTTTGAGAAATTTACTATTGTGCTTTTGTTATTTAATAAAATTTTAATGTCAAGAACATACACTGATAGACATTTTGAGAATTTTAAAATTTTAATGTCAAGAAACTAAAGTATTTATAAAAATAGATTTCATGTTTTAAAGTTTGCTCAATTTGAAACATTTTTACAAAACCGAGAAATTTACTATTGTGCTTTTATTATTTAATAAAACTTTAATGCCTCGAGGAACAAAGGTATTGAAATAAAAAAAATTGTAACAGTGAATAATCATTAATATTTTTTAAACATTTAATTTTTCATAATTATTTTTAAATATCTAAAAGTAAGAACAATATAAAGGAAATTTTTAGCCTGTCTTATATTTAAGGTAATTGACTGAACAATCACTCATAAAGAATATGTCTGATATCTTAAATGTTAAAAGACTTTCAGCTTATCTATGATATACTATTATTTAATAAGTTTGATATTTTTCGAAATATTAAGGTATTAAAATTATGATGATATTATTTTAAGTAATATCTCATGTCACTCAAACATTATAAAAATATCTTGTATCAAAACCTTTAATTTTTTATTAACTTTCATAAAATATTAATTAGTTTATTTTTATAACTTTCAATTGTCATGTTAAACATAATAATTTTAAATATTATAGTATCTTATACATGGATATTTACGCTAAAATATTTGAGATACTAAGACATATAACATACCAATATACCACAGAGCTCCTACAATGCATAAATGCTAAAGCATACAGCTCCAGAATTATAATTCCAACCAAAAGGGAAAGTCATCTAAATTACAAGTATGATGCTACAACATGATAGTCATTATTCATAAGAACAGCAACATGTTGCTGACACCTGCAACGTCTATATTTTGCTGTCCTCCTGCAAATGATATTGGCATCAAGCTTATCAACCTACAATGACTGGCGAAATTCTAAATATTACGTATGTTTTTTAGCCTACAACTACAAGAAGGCAGCACTAACTACACAGAATTAAATTTCAAAATGAGCACAAAAGTCACAGCTCCGATGGGCTTGAAGGTGGCTGCATATGATCTTCGAACATATCTGCTGGGAAGTCATCGAAGAAGCTGTCAGGGTTTGTGGGATTATCAATTGTCCCAATTCTGCAACTTCCAGATGGCTCAAAGAAAGGAAACCGAATGGGAAGTTGTGTTCCTATTCCAAGTTCAGATGCATCCAAAGGGCCAAAACCATCAATGAAATTAGGCCCATTAGCTCTGGCCAAGAGGTCTTGACTTTCCATTGAGAATATGAGATCTGTCTGGGGCTGGAAAATCTGAGGGAAAACAATCTGTGAGTTCATGTCAGTGCTTGTATAGCTCTCAAAAGGTGTAAGTTCGGCTTTAACCAGGTTTGCGTCAGAATATAACAGCGTGGAGTTCATAAGATCTGGTAATGGCACCATTTTGATAACCTCTGAATTCTCAATGAGGGATGACGAGAATGACTGAGCCTTTATTGATAATTCTTCCTTTGACGACGAACTGAACTTAGGAGTCTACAAATCAATAAATAAATGTTATTGAAATGTAAAGAACTGCAATGAAGAAACAGTTTCAATATATTCATTTCATTTCCATGTACCTTACTGTATTATCCTAAGGCAAGCAATCTATGGCTATGGCAAATCATGAAACTAAACCGGTTTCCTGGCAACTGATAAGATTCCCACTAAGTAAAAATGCAAGGAGAAATAGTGACCCACAGAGAATGAAATTAATAAACAGCATCTACCATTTTCAACGAAATACATCAGGTAAAAATTGATCTTGGTCTCTCAAATTTCTAGTGATCCCCGTTATGTATTCTTTCAGTTGAATACGGAACTCGGGAAGATAGATAGAAGAAAGAAGAGAAGTAAAAACCCAGAATTTCTGTAATACTATGAAAAAGACAGGAAGAATTACTGTGAAAGACCCCAAACTCAATATTTCCTTTAACACGGGAAAATCCAAATGAAACAATGATGAATTAGAGAGTCATCAAATTCGAAGACTAAATAAATATGCAAGCCTAGTCATGTATTCTTGAACGTCCTATGCAGAATTGCACTCAGGACAAGCAGGAAATGGATAATATGCGATTTTAAAATATCGAAGTTAGATTGAAACAATTCTCAATTACCTCCAGAGGGGGAACATTGTGAAAAGTGGGTACTTTAGTTTTGTTCTTCTGGGATTTGGAGGCCGTTGCTGAAGTCTGCAGAAGTCTAGCCAGCCTCTTTTGCCTGCTACTCCAGAAATTCTTAACATCGTTGTCTGTTCTCCCTGGCAAATAAGATGCAATCTTGGCCCATTTGTTCCCAAATTGTGCCTGCAACTCTATCACTACCCTCTCTTCTTCTACTGAAAATTTGCACCCACTAGGAGAAGATCCAGAGACAGACCACCCATGGACAAATCAGCAAAAAAAAAAAAAAAACCATCAAATAGTTTAATTAAAAAGCTTTAATATCCGAATAAATCTGAGTCTAGTAACAATATAGAACATCCTCTTGATTGAACTTTCATCATACACCAGTGCTACTAAATAATAACAGATAAGAATATTAGAAATAGAAAGAAAGTGGGGTTTACTTCTTCAGGTTTGGTCGAAGCTTATTAACCCAACGAAGACGGCACGACTTGCCGGTCCTCTGAAGAAGGCCCTTGGATCGAATGGAGCTCCAGTCTCTGGGGCCATACTTGTTGACATGGTTTAGAAGCACCTCGTCTTCCTCTGCTTTCCATGGCCCTTTTCTTATAGGCTCTTCATCCTTTTTCCCAAGCATTTTCCACTCACAAAGTGTGCAGGAACTCTAAGTCAAACTACAAATCTGTAATTTTCTTTTCTGAAAATGCTCCACCTTCTCTCGAGTTACAGCAGTTCTCTGTCTTTTGCTTTCGTAGTGTGTTCTCTGCAGTTCTAAATGACGGTTGAGACGGTTATTGCCACTTCCCCCCACCAAAAGCCCCACGTTCCCATTATTTTCTGTTGTTTCAAAATGAGTGGAATGACCATATTGGCCCTAAAGACAATGGGCTTTTTTAACCTCAAAAAAAAAAAGGATGGGCTTTTGTCAGTGGTGTATATATCGATCTTTTTCCTCTGGACAAAATATAATACTTAAAAATTAGTAAATTTTAATTCTCTATATTTTAATGTATTCATTTTAAAAATTATTTAGCGTTAAGCCACTAGATGTGGGGATCTAAATAATTTTTAAAGACCTAATGTTCAAAATTTTGTGACATCATTTGTATAAAAAATTTAACTTAATTTGTACTGTAATATTTTTTTTCAAATTATTAGTTGTACTTGTACCACTATTTTTTTACGAAGAGAATGTTCAGAAAGTCAAATGAAATTAATTGAAGTGATTAAACTGATTTTTTTTATATAGTTGGATTTGATTTAGTTTAAAATAAAAAATTTTGTACCAAAAAATTTAGTATTTGATGTTTCAAATCATAAATTAAATAAATTATTCATATCATTATATAATTATATAGGTGTTCATCCTTATTTAATTTCTTTATATCTTTTATTAATGTTTTAAAAATCTGTTATTAAATTGTTCTTTCAATGTTCATTAATTTGATCATGATCAAACTAATAATAAAAAAATAAATTTTAAATAATATATATCCTAGAATAAATTATTAAATATATTAGCTAACAATTAAATATATATGCAATTTATAATGAAAATAATCAAATAGTATATTTTGATATATTTAAAACATCATTTGATATCTCCTTATACATTAAATTCTATACTTTATATTTATATTTTTAATTTAAAAATAAAAATAAATTACTATTTATAATTTAAGTTTTATGTTTTTATAAGGTGAAATAAGGAGACTAAATATATATTTATTTAAATTATTATATATGGCTTCGGAATGGTGTCTTAGTTTTACAAAACTATCTTATAAAAAATTATAAAAATGGGATGAATATTTCTAATTTTTAAAAACAGTGGGATATTTTTTTTATAAAATTTGATATATATTTTTTGGTGAAATTTTGTTGATGTCTTTGTATGATATAATACATTAATACTCATATTATAAACAATTTATTACAGAAATAAAAAAAAAAATTGAATTGATAGTGTATTAGCTACTATGAGACCGGGTGTAAACAAGTAGAGCTGAGTAGAGTCAAGCTTTAGTATTCTCAAGTTTGATTTGGGAAATAAATTAACTAGTTGGGCTCGATTCCTTTAATTAAATGACCTTAAAAATAAGTTTAAAATTAATTTGTTTAGTTAAACAAAAGTTTGGGTTGAGTTCGATACGTTTAAACTTGTTTAAAATTAAATAGATGTGTTAAATTAACTAAATACATTTATTTGACCTCAATAAATTAACTAAATGAGTTTAAAATAAACTTAATAAACTTAGATTATATATATATACTTAGATTTTATATATATATATATATATATATATATATAATTTTTAAACAAAATGTTCATGAACGCTTGGCTCGTTTAATTGAATGAGTTTCATAATATATTCAAACTCATTCAATTAATAAATTAATCAAGTTGAATTGAAGTTTTATTTGAGTTGAACTCAATCTATTCACCAACATTTTGGTTTATTTATAGCCTTACTACGGGGCAAAGAAGTCGTTGATTGTTAAAGTCAGGGGCGGGTAGTGTATGAGTGGGAGGCTCCCCAAAAATTTTGAAATTTTGTGAATATAATGTAATATTTAGTATTTAAATATATAAATATTATAATTTAGCCTTCTTAAATTAAAAAAAATTATTTTTAAAAAAGATTTTAAGTCTTTAACTAAATCTTTTTAGTTTCTTTTATAACAAAAAAAAAATATGGTATAATAAATGTCAAATTATAATAAATTTAATATTGTTATGATGTTTAGAATAATAATATTTACTTTATATTTTTATATTTTTATGTTTTTTTTCTTTTTAATTTTTTATACTTTCATTTTTACATATTTAAGTTGTCAATTTTTTCTTCTCCAAAATTTTTTTTTTAGCCCCTCCAAGAAATACTACCTAACTCCACCACTGGTTAAAGTAATGAATTTTCTTGATCATTGTATGCATCATTTATAGGAATCTATTTACAATGTTAACACATATCATTCGTGCGTATTAATTTATTAATATCTTGATATGCATTAATATAATATAAATTCACACTTATTTTTATTTTTAATTTTTACATACTTTTTAAAATATTAATTTTATATTTTAAATTACGTATTTTTTTAATTTTATATCATGACTAATTGTAAATTATAAGAGTAGAATTTTCAAAATTTACAAATTAAAAAATTATACCCTTTTTTCCACTTTTTCAGAGGGGAAGAGTGCAAGTTGATTGTGGATATTTTTATTAATTAAATAAAATTTATAATATGTAAAAATATAATTCTAGGGTAATATAAACATTTTGTGACAAAATTAGTATGTTAGTGAAATTTATCTTAAACACATATATATTAATATAATTTTTTATTTGTTATATAAAAACAAAGAACAGATTTAAAAAGATCAACTCTCTCCTCACGTCCTAACTATATATATAAAAAAAATTTAGTTTCTTTTTAACAATAACATTTATATACTAAAAGATACATGCAAAAAAACTAAAGCTAAATTTTGGGCAATCTTATTAGTTATGAAAAAAAGTTATAAATAATTTTAAATTGACTTTTTAACGTCTTGTCAATAAATTAATAAAATATGTTCTAACAGACTTCGTCTACAAATTATAATAGCTGCTTCAGTCATTTAATTTCATCAGGTCACTTAATTTAGTAATTACATTTGGGTGGAATTAATCATTAATTAAAATAACCATTATATTAGCTATCAAGTGATGCTTAAATGGTTTGGCCATAAAAAATAGTTATAATAAAATTCATTTAAGAGAGAAAATGATATTTTATTTTTCTTGAGTCATATGATGGTTAGACCTTTCAATAAGGATTTTGGATCCAGTTATATTACCTAGACAATATGTTAATAAAAGAGGAAATTTTTTTGTTGGTAAAAAGAAGGGGCAGAGAAGTCCTAACAGGCTAACAGCATATGGGAACATGGTTCCCACAGCACCTCCTTGCATCGAAAGGCTCAGCTCAGTGGTAGGGTGAACCAACTTCTGAATACCCAGATCTTGACTAAGATTGAAATTAGCTAACCAATTAGCATATTGGTTGCCTTCTCTGACCAGAGGGCTGAACTTTATCTCCTAATTCTTTCTCTTCCAACTTCTAATTCTCCACTAGATGATTCTTGATGGCTTGGCCTTCACAATTGCCCTTAAGCATCAGCACTACAATATGAGAATCACTCTCGATGATAAGGTTTTTCAAACCTCTTTCCAAGCAATCTCTGTTCCAGTCAAAACTACCCTTGGTTCTGCAGTAATCGAGTTGCAGAAGCCCAGATTATGAATGAAACCACCTATCGAGGAGCCTTTTTCATCTTTAAAAATTCCTCCAGACCGCCCCAGATTACCCTTTGAAGCTTCATTCGTATTAAGTTTTACCCATCCATTCTCAGGGCTTTTCCATCCTATTCCGATAGTTCTCCTCTGTCTCAAGTATAGGAGGCCAAAGAGCTTCCCAAGAAGAACGAACACTTTCAACATAGTTTTGTGTAGGTATCATAAACGTGGTGCGCTTTGGTTTGTGGTAAGGGTGCCACGCCACTTAATTAGATATGTGGTATCTGAGGGTAGGTTTGGTATGTTATGATGGGATATGGTAAGTTTGAAATTTTTACTCAATTCATTCTTTATATTATCAAGTTTAATAAATTTCAAAGTTTTTCTTATAGTTATAGAAAGTTTAAATAATATTAAAATAGAAATAAAACAACCCAATATATATAATTAGAATTGAAATATTACTGTATGTAGTTAGGGTGCATGTGGTTTACAAAAATATTTTTTGTTTCAATTTATTGAAAATAATTTTCATTTAAAAATTTTTAAATTTTAAAAAATACGTTTGGTTTGTATTTCTATTTTATGTTTCTAGAAAATAAAAATTATAAAAGCATGTTTAGTTTATAATGATAAATTTTATTTTCAATTGTGTTATCGTTTAATAAAGAAAAAAATTAACTTGTTTAATATAGAAGAGAATAAAAATAAAAATACTAATGAGTTTTCCTATATTTATCCCATATTTGATCAACACTATTTTCTTTAATTTGGGTCTTCTGTGTTGATTGAAAAAAAACCTTGTTGATCCACTCCGAAATCATGTTCTCATTCTATTATCATAAGAAATCATATTCATCCTTGTGTAACAAAACCAATTATTCATAAGAAAGTGACAATAAAATTCAATGTTCAGAAAATCGGACCGGTCATTGAACTAATAGAGGCAGTGTGTTATGGGTTACCGATTCAACCAAGGTCGAACCGGGGTCGAACTAGTGTGAATTAAAAAATATATATTTTAATTATATATTATATATATTGTATAATATATTATATATAGAATAATTAAAATAAATAAAAATAAAAATAATTAACTAATAAATACTAATATATTTGAAATACATTAAATAATTTCATCACAATTAAAATAAATCTATAATTGTCCACTTTGGTATTCTACAATCTGCATAGTTCAAAGAAAATTTTTTTTATTTTTATGTATATTTGAGTTAGGTTATGAAAATTGAACATTGATATTAATTTTTTTAGTTGTTTTTGTTGTTCCTGGTATGTTTAATTATAATTTTGATACTTCTTTTCTTTTTCTTCTTCTTCTTCATCTTATTCGGATATCTGCAACACAAATTATCAGGAAAAAATTCAAAAACCGGTGGAACCGGTGACCTGCCCGGTTCACCGGGTCACCAATTTTCCACCAGTTTTTTGTCCCCTCGGTTTTGGGGGTTATCCGGACCGGTCTTATGGCCGGTTCCCAGTTCAACTGGTCAGACCGGCCTGGCTGGTCCGATTTTTAGAACACTGATAAAATCATTAATGTCCGATTACCACAAAGAAATGGCATGAAATTCTAACCCCTTGAACTACCAGATAATAGAGACAGGAAAAACTTCATTAGCAAGTGCAAATGAACTACAGTGACCTCAACAATTTAAAAAATTGTAAAAGAATGTAAACAAAAGGACCCAAAAATTATAACAGATAGCAAAAAGGACAAAAGAACTTGAACCCTAATAAAAATCTAAAAGAAAAGGGAGACCCAAAAATCACGAGCACACAAACAAGTAGAAAATCCCACCAAAAGAATGATACCAAAAAAACTTGGAAACAAAACCCCAAATGGAGAAAGAACAAAACCCCACAATACCTGTTGATGGACTGGTCGTCAAGACTAGTGGAGAGCGTGCGACGACGACAAAGAATTATTTTAGGACAAATATTGTTCTAAACATATTTGAAAATGTGAGAAGCATTTTTGTTACTAAAGAGATAAAAATAATTCTTACATTAATTATCTAAATTAAACAAATATTGTTTTAATTAAAAATGAAATTTTAAGACAAATGTTGGTTTTAATTAAAACAAGTGTTTTCTTAATTTAGACAACGTTTATCTTAGTAATTAATTTTGATTTAACCATTTTAAATTAATATTTGAATTGTTTAAATATTTAATTTGAAGAAGTTTATGAAAAGAAAATTAAATCCCCATTTAATTAGGAATTTCAGCTATATCAGTTTCTTAGGATACAATTAATTTAATTATTTATTTATCCTAATATTGTTACAAAGTTTGAATTGTTTAAACTTGTAAGCACGCCCAAAAGGAAAATTAGGAGAATTGATTCCTGCCTAATTATTCTAATTATCCTAGTGAATAAAGAATTAGAAATTAAAGTACCTTTAATTTTTTAGGTAACCTACATTCACTAGAAGACTAAGTCAAATGGATTTAGTTAAATAAAATTTTTTATTTGAATTTTATATTCAAGCATGACCAATTAGAAAACTCCACATGTTTATTTAAGAGTTAACTAAAATATGACTTTATCGATTAAATAATACAATTATTAATTCATAAATTAATTAGATAATTTGATTATCTTTTCTTCCTAGTAGCCGCGTGTGATCCTTAAGTTTTAGGGAAGGATATTTTTTTAATTAAAAGGAATGACTCAGGGTTAGCTTACCTCCTTGTGGCCGAAATTATTATAGAGAAAGTACCATGAGAGTGCCTCAAGTTTTTGAGAGAAAAATACTAAGAATAAAATTGAGTTTTGTTTGAGTGCCTTCATAGATCTCTACATGCCATACTTGAAAGGAAAGGAAAGGTTTTCTAATTTACTTTGAAAGTTATCAGTTATGTTCTTTCATATTTTGTTTTATTCCAATCACTAAGTCTATTCACTGTAGGTTTCGTGGAGTGATACTTCTCAAAGAATAAGCGGTCAGTGCACTCAGTTGGGAAGTATATTAGAAAATTAAAGTGACTACAAATGATAAGTAAACTTTTTATCTATTTTATTTCTCTTTCTAGCTGTGAATTATTTGCCTATGTATTTTGTTTATGTCTGTTTGCAAGCTTAAATGTTTTTAAAAATTTTAAAACCCACATTTGTATTGTAAACACTTAGGATAAACAACTAGATCCACGTACAATAACTTGCAATACGTCAATGCAAATTTAAAAGCATTTGGGCACATTAAGATTAATAATATTTCTCAATATAGCTGCACAAATCACGTTGGCACATTCTTGTCTTTCGTTCTATCCATGGCATACATCATATGAAGCTACACTACATGCATCATATCTTGAATTAACATGCATAACAAATAATTCAACTATTAGCCAGATAATTGAAATCATTAAACTCAATAACGTATACTCAAAAGGAATGATAACATTCTAATCACAAAGAAATAAAATTTGTAATCTTCATGGAGAGGCTACATTATAGCCTTAGCCCAAAAATTTAGCCCACAATAGAATCAAAATAAACCATACTAAATATGGAATTCATAATGAAAATTGTACAAAGAAAATATGACAAAGTTAAAAAGGAACTGTATAAAGATTGAGAATCTCAATCATCGACAGACTCCAACGTAGCTTCTCTCTTCTTCTTCTTCTTCCAAACTTCAAATCCTCTCCAGTGGTGGCTTTAGCAGCGACTAGGATATTATGAAGCTAGGAAAACGATAGAGGAGAAAGATAAATGATAGGAACTAGCGATGAGGGATGAGGGGGCTTTTCATTTCTGTTTCTTTTTTCTTTTTTCTTTTTTTAAGTCCATCCCTTTCAGTTTTGCCTCTCCTTTGCTTTAGTTTCGCTCCTCTCACTCAGATGGCTATCGTCTTCTTTTGCTGGTCTCTCCCAATGTAATGTCATCCACGTAATTCTTGATTTATATCTTACCTTGGGAAATATCTTTCATTTCAAATCATATCAATTGAAAAAAAAATGCTTTTAAATTAATTAAGTAGAAAAATTTTAGACCCACAAAATTTTTTATGTTGGTAATTAGGAAATGAAAGCTATAATGTGGTAACAATTAGTAACAAGCTAGGTACTAGTAAAACTATTTTTTATTTATTTTAAATCTATATTATCCCAAATTAACAAAAAAAATTACATTAGTTGTATTTGCAAATTGGGAATAGATATTAGTACAATTTTAGCTTTCTGCTTTTAGATATTTTATCAATAATTCCAGTGTACTTAATATAATTTTTAAGTAACAGTGTATGTGGACCTTTTAGAGAAAATGAGGAGATAAAAATTTTAGGAAAACCAACTGTACATTCTAGATTTTCCGGGCAATTACTTAACTTTTTTCTGTGATCCCCACGTTCAGATTTTACCAAGTTTTGTTGTTTTTTCCCCTCCCAGCCGAGACAAAACCAACTCCCGGACATTTGTCTCCTCAGCTTCAAACTATTATAGCTTCAGCGTCGTATTGTGCAGTTCAAGCTTCTTCCTTTCTTCCTTCCACTCTTGTCTAACTCCATTACTTCTCCTGAACGATTTCTTCCCCTAGATCCTAAGTTCTTTGAACTAGTTTTCCTCTTCAAGGTGCTCGGCCAATGTAGTTTGCTGTTGAGAGAAATTTTCTGCAACCTTGTTGCAGAATAGGTAATTAATTCTACCACCTTCCTCTTCCCTTCCCTTACTCATATTCTCCAATTTTCTCATGGTTTCTCGGCACACCAGATACCGATAACAGAATAGGGTAGTAGGTATAAGGGAAAACTTTGGCTGATTTTCTTCATTTCCACTTTTGAAAATATCACCTGGGAGGCGTTATGAAGATCTATATTTCAGCTATTGAAAATATATATGTTGGAGCTTTGGAATAATCATTAGGTAACTTTACTTACCTTTAAATAATGGATTAGTTCTCCATGAAGAATTTAGAGGAAAGGAAGTTTTGTGAATTTTTAAGTAGCAATAAAATGTTGATTTTAATTCTTGAATTTTTTTATCTTGTAATAATAATTAGACGTGGAGAAAACTTCAAGAACTTTCATTAAATTTGGCCTCAAGTGGATCATCAAGAGTTGAGAACAACTTGAACTAGTGGGAGTGTTTAAATCTTCAAGTTGCTGGATACATGTATTTTCTTCATAAAGTATATTATATATGTAGATAGTATCCAAAATTTTAAGCAGTAATGCCCTCTCTTGTGTCATAAAGTGCATTATCATAAATTTTCTAGTTTTATTAGTCAAAGGAAGTAAATGGATAGCAATTGAGTATTTTATTTATATACATATTAGAGGTTGCAAAATTGGCCCAGCCCAATCCAACTCGATGGGCTGGCCCAACCCAACCCAAAAAATAATAGGGCTGAGCTAGCAAAATACTGGCTCGAAAAAAAAATGGGCTTTTTTGGCTCAGCCCGATGTGGCCTGCAGCCCGAATGGGCTGGCCTGATGGACCAACCAATTTTTTATTTATTTAAAAAATGATAGAAATAGTCTAAATGTAATATATTTATAAGTACTTTTTTTTTTGCAATATAAGATTTATGGTCCACCTAATTGATTAACCTTAATCTATTTTGCTTCTTTAGAGGTATAGTTTTTTTTTTCTATATTTTCCCGCTAGAATTTTTTTTTCTATATTTTCCAACTAGAATTTTATGGCAAAACATATTAAAAAAATCTAAACAATAGTGAAAATTTTGGTTCTTTTTTCTTTTAACTCCAGTGAATTGATTAAACATTAAATAATAATTATAAAAGGGAATGAACCATAATTTAAATGAAAAAAAAACACAAGTCAAAATGATGGGGGTGAAAGTATAAAACATAATTCATACAAAATAAAACAAAATCATCAGTTTCTTGTTTTACAAATATTGCTTTTCTCTTTTTTTTCATTCTTTTTCTTTTACAATTATTATAATTTAATAGGAGAATGAATGTTAACAACATTGTCTGTGAAAAGTATCTTTTTAACATAAATTCTATTATTAAATAAATTAAAATTAAAAAGTTACAATTGAAGATATAAAACAACAACATTAATTATATATATATATATATATCATATTTTGTTTATTATTTTATTATTTTTAGTATAAAAATATTATAATTATATTTAAATAAAAATTATTGATAATATAGTTATATTGGACCAGCCCGATAACCCGATGGGCTGGGCTAGGCTAACAATATGACAGCCCGAACCGACCTGATTATGTCATTGGCTCGATTGCTAGCTCCAATACATATCCTACTCTTGTATAATTTAATATAAGCATATATTATAATGGTTTTTGTCCCACTAGAAATTCATTTACGTCCTTGATTTGATTAGAAGTACTAGTTGGATCTAATTTTTAAGCTTAATGTGATGTCAATACAAGCATGGCTTTAAAAAAAAAAATTTAAATCATACCATGCAAGATAATGCAGTGGATTGATAATCACATAAAATATACACATGTTGCATAAATTAAGGATAGAATTATACCTTTGAAGTCGTAGGGAATTGTCAAAACTTTTCTACCAACTGTATTAACCATCTATTTTTTGTGAATTCATTCAATCCAAAGAACCTTCAGTGATAAAAGGTGAGAAGAACAATAATGGAATATAGATGGCTTTCTAGTGTATATCAATTTTATGGCCTAATGGGAAGTTTTCTCACACTAATGAATATGGTGTCAAACACTCTTGATTTTTCTCAAAACCTCATGCCACTCCTTTTGTAATTTTTCTCCAAGCCTTACGCCACTTCTAGATGTATTCTTGGTTGTGTGTTGAACAACTAGGGTTAGGTTAAATTTATATTAACCTAGCCCTTAGTCTTTTTGTTATAGTCAAAGGCTAACAATCCTAAAGGCCTTCCAAGTTGATGCCATCTTCATAGTTTTATTAGATAAAATTTTATCTAATATTATATCAAATAATAACCTTCATTATTTAGTTGATATTTCATTATTTCATTTAACAATTAAATAAAGTAACTTGGAGCTTTCCCATTGGCCAATAATTAGTGTGCTTGGTTTAAAATTCTAATAATAGAATCTTAAACTTTATCAATATCCTTGACCACATAGTCTTCTAGTGTATGTAGGATACCTTAAGATTCATGACTCTTCACAATTCTAGTCCTTCAACACTTTGACTTTTTCTTCTTAGAACAATTCAAATCGATCAAATCACATTTGATTTCCAAGAGAGGTTGGGCGTGATCTCCATGGGATTCTAGGAGGTTGACTTGTTTCAAAATTTCAACCAAGATAATGGTTGTCTTATTTAGATGAAACTTATCTTAATTAATACATCCCTTGTCTTAAAATTACCTTGTCTAATTAAGACAACTCGTCTTAATCAATTAGACAAGTAATGTTAGAATTCTTCTTGTCTTTAAGACAATCTTAGCAATTCTTATACTATCAAGCACACTTATGGCCACTTTTGTCAAAGAAATGGTGTCCAAAAATGAGACAACATTGTTCTTTTTTAAGATATACAAAAATGTAGTCCAAAATGATATGACAACTATTGTCTCTTTTAAGACACATTTTGTTCACTTAAGACAACTCTTGTTTTAAGACAAGTTTAGTCTAAAATAAGACAACTTTTGTCTTAATTAAAAAAAGCACTAAAACACTAAATTCCATCATATAAACCTATAAAAAATGTTCTCATAACTTAAATGGGTTGAATTCTATAATGCTAGATGGAGAACCCATTTGGACAGGGATTTCAAGCTCTAATGGGCTTAGGATTATCTTAATCTCATTAAGACAAACCAAGTTCATTAACCATGAAATCATTCCACCATAGATTCATGGTTGCACTCTTAAAAAACCCAAAATTATGAGAAGCCAATATCTAATATTGGTTGTCCAATTCAATCGTGTGTTTATGTACCTCCTCCTTCTGCAACTTCAGTTCAGTCTATTAGGAATACGCTGCCCTAGAAAGCCAGTTTATTCCTAATCATGTTGTAAATACATTTTATGATTAAATAAATAGTTTATTCATGTAAGCTTCATGTTCTAGCTATTAAGGAACCAAGATACATTTACATAAAGGTTATGTAAAAGAGATATATATCTTTGGATGAATAAAAAATATTATTCATAGTCACTGAATAGAGCTAGTTACCCTATTCAATAAAGCTTATTATAGTGGCTAGATTACCTCAATTGAAGGAATGAGATTCACTTTTAAGGGAGTGATGTATCTCAAATCATTGAAGTGATTAACTTCAAGTATTGACGCTATTAAATGAATAGGAATAAAATGAGAAATCAAGTTCAAGTTAATACCATTACTATGAACTTGAACTCACACTTTTGCACTCACTCGTGGCAAAACCAAAATCCTGATGGAATATGGACTCGTGTTCATTTCCACTATGGTCTTTGATATACTAAGGGCAAGACCATTGTATCTCTTTCGTTAAGACTTTGTATGTTAGGGTCATAGATGGAATGAACATCATGGAACATATATCCAAGAAATGAAGATCATAGTGCTACCATAACTTTTAGTGATTTCAGGAAGATATGTGACAAATCTGGGCCCAATGAAAGATGAATTAGATACTCATCCTTTCAAGATGTCTTTTAGATATGATCTAAAACTATCTAGTCACTTATTGGATGAAATTTGAGATGAGGGAACAAAATTAATATAAGGGATAAAATGATAATTTTACTTTGTGTTGATGAATGGTTATGAGGGTTCACAAACGCTCGGTTTGCAATTGGACAATCAATATTAAATATTGACTTCTTGTAATTTTAGTTTTTCAGGAGTACAACCATGAATCTTTGGTGGAATGATTTCATGGTTAATAGACTTTTATTGTCTTAATGAGATTAAAATAATCTTAAGTTTATTAGAGCTTGAAACTCCTATGTCCAAACGGATTCTCGATCTTTTGTAGAATTCAAGTCATTTAAGGCTAGAAGAATAATTTTGATGAGATTTAATGATAGCCTTTACTATTTTAGTAATTATCTTATGCTAAGACAAAAGTTGTCTTAATATTTTCGTGTCTTAAAAGAGACAAAAGTTGTCTCTTTTTTAGACAAACATTATTGGACAAAGATTGTCCTAAATGTGCTTGATAATGTAAGAAACACTTGTGTCCCTAACAAGACAAAAAAAAATCTTATATTACTTGTATTAATTAAGACAAAATTTGTCTTAATTAGACAAGGGATTTTCAAGATAAATGTGTTGGATCTAGTTGTTTATCCTAAGTGTTTATGGTATAAGCATGTGTTTTAAAATTTTTAAAACATTGAAGCTTATAAACAGCCGAAAACAAAACACTTAGGCAAATAACTTACTGCTAGAAAGAGAGGTAAAATAGATAAGAATTTTACATACCTCCTTTAGTCATTTTAATCTTGTAATATATTTTCCAACCAAGCGCATTGACTGCCTATTTTTGGGGAAGTACCAATCCTCAAAACCTACGGTGAATAGGCTTAGTGATTTGAATAAAAGAAAAGATGAAAGAAATAATTGATAGCTTTCAAAATAAATTAGAAAGCCTCCCCTTTCCTTTCAAGTATGGCATGTAGAAATCTATGAAGGTACTCAAACAAAGCTCACTTTTGCTTTTAATATTTTTCTCTAAAAGAATGTGAGGCACTCTTTATCTGTTTTCTCTTTAATTTTTTTCGACCACAAGAAGAGAGGGGTTAGGGATTCAAAAATATCCTTCCCTAAAACTTAGGGATTCCACATGCCTACTAGGGAGAAAATATAATCAAATTATCTAATTAATTTATCAATTAATAATTATATTGATAAAGTCATATTTTATTTAAGAGTTAAATAAAATATGTAGGGGTTTCTAATTGGTTATGGTTTAATATAAAATTCAAATAAAAAATTTTATTTAATTAAATCTCTTTGACTTAGTTAGTCTCTGTTAGGAAATATACCAAAAATACCCAAGAAGGGGGGGTTGAATTGGGTATTGAAAGTTAATGCTTTTCAATAAAACTTGATATAAGTGAAAACAGAAAACTTTTCCAATTCTGTAAGACAGGTTATAAACGATAAGGCAGATAAACGATAAGGCAGAAAATTAAATCATATAAACATAAAAGTTTAGGGAGAAGAAAACCAACACCACGATGTATAGTGGTTCGGATTAATGAAACAGATCCTACATCCACTCCCCAAGCACTAAGCAAGGGATTTTCCACTATAATAGGTAATCACCAAGAACATACAAGGTTCAAGCTATAAAAGCCTTTTATAATCTTCCCCGGTTAACCTTTTAACAAACAAGGCTCAAGCCCCTAAGGCCTTTTATTACCAATCCCAGGTAAACCTTACACACTAAGTTTTTCCCTCAAGAACTTAGTCAAACTTTCCCTTGGTGAAATGCAC
>JASKGM010065598.1:0-17000 GCA_034509205.1 Ceratonia siliqua
ATTTTAAATTTTTAAAATTATAAATTTTAATTTTTTAATTTTTTTATATTTTTTATTTAAAGATAAAAGTTAAAATAGTTTTAAAAAATTTGAAAAAAATTAAAACAATTAAAAAAATTTTCATAACACATTCATTTAAAAATAATTCAAAACATAAAATAAGAAAACAAAAAAAAGTAAAAAATATTTTAATTCTTTTTTAATTTTTTCAATTTTTTAAATCATTTTAACTTATTTCTTAAAATAAAAATATAAAAAAAACTTAAAAACTTAAATTTTAAATTTTAAAAATTTAAAACTTTGCTCCTAAGAGTAGGGTAATATTGGCCTTAATTTAATATTTAGTGTTTTCTATGCGACTCAAGTAGTAATATTCTATTAGTAGCTTTTTATTTTTTATTTTTATTTATTTTATAATTTTTATTTTAAGAAATAATTTAAAAAATTAAAAATAATACAATAATTTTTTAGTTTTTTTACTTTATTTTTTAATTTATTTTTAAATATGTGTTATGAAAATTATTTTTATTTTCTTTTTTTATTCTTTTAATTTATTTCTTAAAATAAAAATTATAAGAAAATCTACTTAATATTTTCACCTTCCACAAGGACCTTTGTGGGACATAACCTTTACACCATGTAAGGACTAGGAGAAGTTTCTTAGTAAATGAGCTACAAGAAAAAGGCTTATGCTCTATTTTCAAAGTAAGGACCCACGCGCTTTTACTTTGTATATAGTCTATTAAGGACCCACGCGCTTGTTACTGTTTATAAAAAATATAAACTAAATTAATTATAAATAAACATATTGTAAAGAAGTACTTTGTAATAAAATTTATTAAAATTCATCTTTAATATATTCATATATCTATATTCCATTAATTTGTTCTATATATTTTTTATAGAACTGGATTAGTAAGAATTGTTTGCTATGAATATCCATGAACCTGCAGAAGAAAGCAAGCACGAGAAATGCATGAACCTGCTTCTACTAATCTTCCCCAACCTGATCAAAGGTATTAAATATTTTTATGCTTCCATTAGTTTTAATTTGATTTTACTCATTCCTCCATGTTCTTCACTAATCGCCCTTGTCAACTCATGTCAGTCTGCTTCTGCATGTATGTCACCCAACATCAAAACTAGCTATATAAACCAAAGAGATGGATTGAAGTGCTGTTTACTATATAAAAAAACAAGAACACCAGCAAACTGAGCAAACTTCTCTTTACCAGTATTTCTATTCACATAATACCAAACCACAACATCCTCGTTATAAGGTACTTCTGTAACTCTGTTTTCTGTCCTCATCCACAGAAACCTCACTAGTCTGAGCAAACTTCTCTTTACCAGTTCTGGATAACGGCACTTGAAGTACGAAGCAGAACTCAGAAAAATCTCCATATACATAACCTTAAAAACATCCTTAAGCTCCACAGTCTTTTCCACTAAGCGGCATGACAAAATTCTAATCTGGGTTTGTTGTGGCCCACATAAAATTTTTAACGGAGAAAATCCCTAGATTATTCAAAATCCATTTGATCTCATATTTGCCTCCAGGATTTGATCTGTCGTACCACAGGTCGAAACTTGGAACCTTACAATTTTTGTCCAACTCAATCCCCATTTTCGAGCTAGTCTAACGTTTGTAGCCAAAATGGTGTCACTTTGTCTTTGGTTTTTTTAGCAAGAACAGAAAGGATGGCGATTCTCTGAAGTTACTCTAGCATTGTTCTCTACTCGGGATTACAAATGGCTCTGTCTAAGCGCTATCTCAACGTTAGCCACTTAGCCAAAGTAACTTAGCAACTTTCTCCATTTAAGACATAGCCCTCCGACAGATTAGGAATACAAAAGACAGGTTTTCATGGCATGCATGCCGGAGACAAAACAAGGAATAGGGAGACCAAAACGAAAGTCGAAACAAGAAGAGAAAACTATGAACACATACGTTTTGCTCCAACCCAACAACAGCCGTCATTTTGCTACAATGCCCTAATTTCGTCTAAAATTAAATTCACCGCCCAATTAATACTTGGATCTCTATTATAACTAATAATTTTGCAGTTTTTGTATTTAGTTTGGATTATTAAAGTGGAATGCTAACATCTTCAGTTTTATATGAAGGTTAGCTAGTAAAAATCTCATTTTGCTTAATTTTTCTCGAAACAAAAAATAAAAACTCTTTAATCGAATATTTTTTGATAATTTTTCATTTTTTTCAAGTTGGATGACTAAAATTGTAACCCTTAATTTCTTTTCCTTGTATTATGTATTATTATATTACTTATTCTCAGTTTTTATATTTGTAATTAAATATGTGGTTCTACATCCGTTGATTTAATTATTGACCTATTGATCTGATTATCAAGCCAATTTTGGTAAAACCTACATAATAACACCTTTTTTTGTCTTTATGTGCTACAAGGCTGGAAACAGTTATTTTAATGAACATTATTAGTGCCTCAAAAATATTATTCAATAGTCTGCAGCCCAAAAGTGTGTTAGACTAACGTAGTAAGTTATAAGAATCATCACATCCAGAAACTCAAAGTGATCAGAAAACTAAAGATATTAGGATAAACATATGTAACAAAAGTTACAGAAAACAACTCCAATAGGGTAAAAATTGCTTCTTGTGCGAGTAGGCCAAACATTTTTTCTTTATATATATATATATATATATATATATATATATATATGGCCATATTTAAAAACATAATCTTAAAATTAAGGTATTAGAAAGCATATTATGCATGGATCAACTATAGTTTCAAATCTTTGTGTTATCATTCTACAAAAAATTAAAAAATTGTTTTCATAAATTTACAATAAATATTCATAGGTTATACCATTTACTCTTTCCTCATTTTCTAAACCTATTAATATTTTGGTGATTACAGTGTAAATTGGCATGGATTGATTTTCCCATCACCATTAAACGGTATCATCATCTTTGTCGTCACCATGTTAGGCGTTTTTCTCCAAATTCAATATCAACCCAGAAAAATCTCTCCATTTGATGAGCATAGCATCATTATGTGGGAATTCTACCCCACTCTATCAATTTATGCCACGGGATTGATAGCAGAAATTAAGCTTCAAGCTTGCAACTCAAGCTATTATTTGATCATCAAAAGATTTACTCTATTATTCGGAGCTTTTCTTGTTGTATTGCTGCTATTAATCTTACTCCCACTGTTTGGGTGGATCACATCAATCTTATGGGCAGTGTTTATGGTGGTTGCCGTAATCAAGTCGTATAAACAAATTTATGAATTGTGTCAACATGTATTCTCTGTTGCTATTGAAACTGTAAGAAGTTTCTTTGAAACGGTACAAAACCACCTTCCTGGAAATGAAGAAAATGAATTGCCTAGTCCGGAAGAAAGTCACTTTGCTAGGAATGATGAAAATGACTTTTCTAATAGGGAAGAAAACTGCAATGATGGAGCCCAAGAAAATGACTTGCCCATCTGAAGTTGTAATTTGATATTTTTTAAAATATTTAAGTTCAATGGTATGTGTACTTTGAATATTATGGTTCATGTGGAGCTTAGACGTGACCTTTATTTATTAATGTCTAGTTATCTATCATATAGTTGAGTAATTTATATTTGCTTTTGAACTTTGATTTATAAACTAAGTGATCCTATAGCTTTCCCATGTCAAGTTGACAAGTCACTGAAATTTGCTTCTTTTCTTCTTCTTTTCGGTACAAACTGCAAAGGAACACTCGTATGAACAAATTGAAACGCATTAGTCATTACAAAGGGTGATAAAATTCCATACTTGATTACTTGGCTAAAAGAAAACTTAGAAGTGATATTTATTAAAACCCTCCATATATTAATTAGTTATGCTTTAAACCGAAAGAAATTAAATTAATGTTTTGGTTTTGTAAAGATATTACATTTTCTTAGTTGAGTCCGTTAAAGTTGAATCCTTGCTGCAGACAAATGAGCCTAGCATAAGCATACTGTGTATCAAATTAAATTAAACAAGCACCAAGGGTAAGGAATATACTTTTCTATTTTAGTTTCGAAAATAGGAATTACGTACATAGGCACTCATTGATGCTTCTTATAATTCCCTCATTTTCTTTTGATCTGCTGTTGTACTTTCACTACTTTATTTGATCCCCCTCCCTTCATTTTAATGTCAGATTCTTTATTTTTTTTTCCGCTATGGCATTTCACCTCAGATTCGAAAGATGAGATCTGAAAAAACAAAAGGGGATGCAATCGATCAAGAAAGATTTCCTACTCAACAGAACATGGACTCTACTAGATATCACTAACCACCGTCGTTTGCCAGAGATTTCTAACCGCCAGTCGCTACTCCCTTCCAGTAGTCATGGGTCGCTAGAAAATCTGTTGTAGCGTTGGGGGCAAGCTTTGGGGTTCTATAATCATCTCTTTGAGCAAGTAAGTGTAGTTGTGAGTTAGATTCTTTTGTGAAACTGGTTGTAAGTCAGATTTCTGCCTCCTTTACACAAGAAAACCCATTCTGAAATTTTTATTCTTGGGCAACAAAATGGCAAACCTCTCGTGGGTTCACTCTCACTTTTGGGGGTTATTGGTTTTCATAAAGTCCTTGATGTTATTTTCAGCGTGTAGGTCTCTTTTGGGCATAAGAAGCTGAGCTAGTGGATGATTTTAGGCATTTGGTGATAGTCACAGTAATTTGAGATAATTCTTTCATCTCCAAAATGTTTCATTCATCCTAAATGATGATAAATAAGAAGGTAGTTCCCTTATACATATTTAAAAAAAAAATTCTAATTGTATTCATGAAATAATTGCTTACCTTCTTGGGTATATGAATTTCGGGTACTCTGTATGAATTTTACTTTCTCCTTTTCGAGTTATCATCTCCCCTAACTGAAAAGTTTGCCACTTTGGGGATTTATAATTAAAATGTAATAAACCCAAATTTGAGAACTACCTTGGAACAATTGGTGAAGTGAAAGAGTAGTTATGACAAGTACTTTATTAAAACTATTAAATCCTTAGTTTTGTCAAGAGATATATTTACTTTCTTGGGTTGTTGCATCTAAATGAGATGAGTGATTGATCTATGAACATTAAATTACTTTTAAGGAAACTGATTTATCCCAAGTGGTGTGATTGTTCCTCTCAGCATTTCTAAGGTCCCATTTTGAGTATATCTTCTTTCTTTAAGACTAAATTCAACCAATTGATTATGTTATTTGTAGAAATTTCTCAGCAACTCCTCCATCATTAGATGTAAACACCTGATTTTGTTCATTTTGTTCATTTTTTTTATTTTGGGAGAAATATTGTAAAAAAAGATAGAAAGGAAAGTAAAATATGGAACACTAAGAAGAAGAAGAAACTTTCAGCCCAATGTCGGTGCATCAGCCCAACATCTAGCCATAACTCAACCCATGAATCTGACCCAGCAACCTGACTCGACTTTCAGCCCAATGTCGGCGCATCAGCCCAACATCTAGCCATAACTCAACCCATGAATCTGACCCAGCAACCTGACTCGACCCGATTGATTAAAAAATGTCTTCTACCTCCATTTGGTTGCCCTGGCCGTCACCCCCTAAGTGTTCCTTCCTTCCCCTTTCTCTATCTTCTCAGCCATGGCAACCTTGTTGTTTACCTCACGTTTTTTTTGCAAGCCATCAAGCACCTTTCTCTTTATCTTTTCACACATATGAGAAATAAAATAATAATAATAAGAAGAAGAAGAAGAAGAAGATGAAGAAGAAGAAGAAAAAGCCAAATGAAATTGCAACACAACCATCTCATCTTTAAGTAACTTTCAGCCCAATGGTTTTAGCCTATAAGTTTTTTTCTATCATTTTTTTTTACCAAAGCTCATTTCTCTTAATTTAAGTTATCGGCCCATCAGCCCAACATCTAGCCATAACCTAACCTATGAATCTGACCCAGTAACCTGACCCGACCCGGTTGATTAAAAAATGTCTTCTACCTCCATTCGGTTGCCCTAGCCGTCACCCCCTAAGTGTTCCTTCCTTCCCCTTTCTCTATCTTCTCAGCCATGGCAACCTTGGTATTTACCTCACGTTTTTTTTGCAAGCCATCAAGCACCTTTCTCTTTATCTCTTTAACACATATGAGAAATAAAATAATAATAATAATAATAAGAAGAAGAAAAACCCAAATGAAATTACAACACAACCATCTCATCTTTAAGAAACTTTCAGCCTAATGGTTTTAGCCTACAAGTTTTTTTCTATCAGTTTTTTTACCAAAGCTCATTTCTCTTAATTTAAGTTGTCAACCCATCAGCCCAACATTTAGCCATAACCCAACCCATTAATCTGACCCAGCAATTTGACCTGACCTGGTTGATTAAAAAATGTCTTCTACCTCCATTTGGTTGCCCTAGCCGTCACCCCCTAAGTGTTCCTTCCTTCCCCTTTCTCTATCTTCTCAGCCATGGCAACCTTGGTATTTACCTCACGTTTTTTTTGCAAGCCATCAAGCACCTTTCTCTTTATCTCTTTAACACATATGAGAAATAAAATAATAATAATAATAATAAGAAGAAGAAAAACCCAAATGAAATTACAACACAACCATCTCATCTTTAAGAAACTTTCAGCCTAATGGTTTTAGCCTACAAGTTTTTTTCTATCAGTTTTTTTACCAAAGCTCATTTCTCTTAATTTAAGTTGTCAACCCATCAGCCCAACATTTAGCCATAACCCAACCCATTAATCTGACCCAGCAATTTGACCTGACCTGGTTGATTAAAAAATGTCTTCTACCTCCATTTGGTTGCCCTAGCCGTCACCCCCTAAGTGTTCCTTCCTTCCCCTTTCTCTATCTTCTCAGCCATGGCAACCTTACTGTTTACCTCACTTTTTTTTTGCAAGCCATCAAGCACCTTTCTCTTTATCTCTTCACACAGATGTCTCCTTTTTCCCTATTTTTTAGCTGTAGTTAATGTCGGTTATCTTTCAAGTTCCTCCATGTCTCTTGGTTCCAAAAGATTCATCAAGCTTCTCAATTCTTCGTCCATAAGCCAGCTCATCCATCGCTTCTGCTACAGTGAAGAAGCATTCCATACCACCAGTTTCACTTTTCTGAATTTTCATTAAATGATTCGGATTTAGTTGAGATTTACTGACTTCAGGGGCACCTTTCGTCGTTCCCAATCTCCAGCAAGGCATCCAGCGTATGCAAGGGGATTAGGAGGAAAGGGATACTTGGGTGAAACGGGAAGTATATTAGGTTGTTTAGATCCAGTTTTTTGGTCTATAAATAGGGAAATATGAAGGAAGGAAATGAGAGAAAATTTCAGAGAAAGAAGAATAGAGAAAAGGAGGAAAAGAGAGAACTTTGAGAGAAGAAGTCTAGAGAGAAAATAGCAAAATCTCAGAAGAAGGAAGAGTATTTTGGGATCAACTTCATCGCAGATTTGGGGCTTTGTTATGGCAATATGCCCCCTTTTTGTTTTCCATTTCGTTGTTTATGAAACTCATGGATGAAAGTTGTTTTGGAGTTAACATATTTTGGGTTTGTGATGTTCATTTGACTTCTAGTAGTTTGAACCAAATCATGAGGTTTAATTTCTGTTTGTTTAGTATATGTTGTTTCGATCATGGTTTTTCAGCGAACCATGTTTTGTTATCTATGGTTTAATTGTTATAAATCAGAACATGTTCTTTTTCTTGTTTGGTGGGTATATGTTGTTTCAATTTTTCTATTTTAGTTGAAACATGTTTTTTTAAATTTTTGTTTGGATATTATGAATCAGAACATGTTTTTTTCCTATTTGGTGGGGTATAGGCTATTTCAATTTTTGTTTTTAAATAAAATGTGTTCTTTTAATCTTTTGTTTGGTTGTTATTAACGAAAATATGTTCTTTTGATTACTGTTTGGATATGATATGTGTTTTAGTTTTTGGTTGTAAACAAGGCGCGTTTCTAAGTTCTGTTATTTGTGATTAATGCATGCTTTTCCCAATTTCTGTTAGTTTTCAATCAAAACATATTTTTTGTTTTGTTATTTGAGAATCATATGTATTACATCTATCTTGTTTGATCAAAATATGATGATATTTTCTTGTTCAAAATCGGGCTTAATAAAAAAGAAGAGAGTTATTTTGTGTGTGTAATTTATTTTGTCAAAAATATGGTTTCTTTTAGTTCAAATCTATTTTTGTTTCAGATTCAGTGTAGTTCTCTTTGCATAGTAGGAGACATGGAACATCCTTTGATCTTTAAATTCATACTGCTGGTAGTATGCTGTGTAATTTAATGTGTTGTTTGTTTTCTTTTACCTATGGAAATACTTAGCTAAGGGACCACCTGTCTCATTTGGTGATTTGGTTTTGATTTTTAGTTTTCAAATTATCTCCATCATATTCCCATCATCCTCTTATAGGACCCCAGCCACTCCCATTTCTTTTGTTTTTCACTTCTTTTGATACTTTTCTTTAATTAATTTGATTGCTGCTTACCATTACTTTCGCCTTGCAAATAAGTGGGGAGGTGCCAACACACCTCAATGTCTGTTAGAAACATGCCCTTAATACCAAAATAATGGTTTTTGGAAGGCTTCTAGGGGCCTTTTAACAAGAAGACGTGGGTTTTCAAGTGGCAGAGTTTTTAGCAATGATAAATTTATCGGGTTTAAATTTTTGGGCCCCTTTGTTGATGCAAATTTGTGAAACGTGGGTCCATGACCCAATTCTTTTAATGCTGAAAATGAACTAGATGTTATGGAGCTTCATTGAAAAGTACTTTCCAGTTTAAAGAAATAAAATTTTAAGGAATTTAAATGAACATCACTTAATATTTTGGGGTCTAAGGCGTAAGTCTTATGGTAATGTGTTACAAGCAGAGATAGGTTCATAGAATTAAAGATTGGTTATCATTTTTCTAAAAAGGATTTCAAAAGCCCAAATCTTAATAATTTATTTTTAGAGGAAGGAAAAAATGGGTTCCAAAGTCCCAAATCTTAATAATGTATTTTTGGATGAAGATTAAGAACAAGATTTCAAGGACCTAATCAATTTTCTGGATAGGGATCCCAAAAAGTCTATTTTTATAGGGATTGACCCAATTAAATTAATAATTTCAAAGTGAATTTTAAAAGGCCCAATATTCTTATGGTTGTCCTTCAAAATTTTGTTTTAACCCAAGAAAGTCTCAATAATCTTATTCTTATCCCAATGCTTTCAATAATTATGTTTTTGCACCAATTCATTTTGAAATTGCATTTTGACCCATGCTTTCGGGAACTGTATTTTGGCTCTAAGTCTTTTGCTCTAAGTCTTTTGGAAATCTTATTTGGGCCCCAAAAAAATTTTAAAAATTTTTGTTTAGTGCTATAATTTTTGGAAATTAGAATTTGATCGGTAATAATAAGTTCCCATCATTCCTTACCTTTCTTTCTTGTACATTATAAGGAGAATTGTTCTCCTATAATGATTTAGGCTTTATGTGGATATATTTCCTTATTAACCTAATTCATCATGAACAATATGTGAAAAATTATTTTCTCATATTGTCTTATTTTACCCTTGGGCTTTGGGTGGAGGTTTATCCTCCTACATTGTCTTTATCTTTAAAGATTTTGGTTAGAGATTTATTCTCTCACATTATCTTGTCAAAACTCTTTCTGTCTTAGAGTTGAGATTATATATCTATCCTAGGCAACCAAAATATTATCTACCTTAGGGTTAGGATCATATATCCGCCCTAGGCACATCCTCAAAATATGGAACTACATAGACCTTGATTCTCATTGGAGTACGTAGGCTCTTACACAGCAAGTCAAGTTTGGCTTTTTATATCTTTCATCTTCTTTGCATCATAATACTAAAAGGGGTAATTAAAATATACTAAAAGGGGTAATTAAAATAATTGAAAAATAATAAAATCAATCACAAACAATTAAGGGTAACCTTCCTTAGAGATGGACGTTGTGGGGTGCTTAACACATTCCCTACTCGTAACTAGACTCTCAAGCCTTTCCTCTAGTTTCAAGAGTCAATGTTTGGGTTTTTGTTCTTTTAAGATTCCAATTATCCTCCTAATTAATTGGTAGCGACTCCATTTTTATTAAATTTTAATGTTTTAACCATCTGTCACGTTGTGATATTAGAAAACTTCAGTTAAAAAAAATGAGGAATTAATATTCTTTAAGTTGTATTTAAAGCTTGACTAAAGTCTAGGGTGGCTAAAACATCTTTGTTTAATCATTGTATAAGAGCATTGGAACCAACTTTTTTAGGCCTAACTCAGTAATGTAAAGAGGTTAGTTTGGGGATTGAGTATTAAGCTCCTAATCTAACTGTGAGCGTATATATACTTATCACTGGATACCTGAAATTGTAAATTTTATATTATGATTTAATTTTATAATCATCAAATGTGAGTTGGGATGTTTTGAATAAAGTGTAGTATATATACATGAATTTATTATGCTTTCCCAAAATATGAGTTTTTTCCAAAGTTTTATAAGAAGGCGTAATTTGTGTAAGATTTTTGAATATGATTTAGAACTGTATTTTGGGATCTGTAGTAGAGTAGTGATAGAACCACTAGGTGCACCTAGGTCACAACTTTTATCAGTTGAGAGTAGTTCTTGATAAATGATACTTTTGCCAATGAATGCAGTTCCTGGCAGAAGATTAAGTGTGAATTGAATAATTCTTTCGGATGAGTGAAACTTCAGAAGGAAGTGATAAATTGAATATTCCCTTTAGGTGAGTGTAGTTCCCGAAGGTGAGGACTGGGTTGCCCCTCCAGTTAAGTTTATCTTCTAGAGTAGGAAGACTGATTTCTCAGTTTGGGTTCTTCCATTGAGTTGATTATGAATCCTAGCATTGTTTTGAACTCCAATAAAATTATTTTTGAACTTAAATGTCTCTTGTGTAAATATTATCAATTTTGTATTGGTATTATCAGATATATAATTAATTTGTTTCCCAGATGTAAGGTGTATCATGTCCACAGTATTACTTTTCGATTATATCTTTGCGTATTAAAGTATTGATTTGAACAAGATGATTTTTTTTTTTTTACGGTGGTACAAGGAGTTCATGCATTCTTTTGTAAGTATTTCTTCTATTCAACCAGTCTGGCTCACCCCTTCAATTTATAATATTTTTCAGATTAAGCCACTAATGAACTTCCTTCAGCTCTGCTCACACCCTTTAAGTCTGCTAACTTAGTTGGTAGGAACCACCCCTGAGTAGTAGTGAAGTATGCTTTTGGAAATTATGGACAAACATTGGATAGGTTGATATTTTAGGTCATGGAGGTCATTTGAATTGTAGTGGGCCTATCCACCTTTTGGTTATTTTGTTTGTACTCTGAAATAGTCTATATTTCAGGGAAAACTTTACCGAAATTTTTATTAAAATTTTGAATTAGAATTTTTGTGTTAAAATGTGTTTTGTTTCTATTAAATTTATAATTGGTTTCTAGTGGTATTAATTGCATTGAGTAATTTAGGCTGGTAGGTTATTACCTAAATGATAATTTTCCTACGCCGTGCTCTAAAGTGGAGCGTAATAGATGTATATGATCCTTCCAATATTATAAAATATCTAAATCTTTAAAAAAAATGAAGTTCAAGTTTTTGCTCATCCAAATAAAGATATAATTGAGATTTATCATTATTTTTTACGTATTGGCTCTCAAATAATGTATACTTATATTAGTCCTATATCATTTAAAGCACAATGACAAAAAAATTCAATTAATAAATTAGTTATATAACTTCTATTACATGCTATTAAAAAGAGAACATAAATTAAAATATTTAAATATTTAAAAAATTTAAAACTTACATCAAAATCATCCAATTTACATCAAATATATCATTCAACAAATATTTAATTTTTCATACTTGCATGAAAAGAGAAAGTGAAACTTAAAAATAAAAAAGTTTTGTAAAAAAAAAAAGAATCCTACAGAGCTCAACCCGATCCATCAAGGGTTAAGCCTTGTAGGGCCGGGCCAAAAATGGTCATATTTTTTAGGATATGTTGTTTTGGCTCTCAACCCGCCGGTTATCCCTGTCAGACCCGACCCTAATTGATACTCCTAGTTTTCAAGATTACAAGATAACATAATATTGGAAAGATCAAGTTTAATAACCTATTACATTAATCTAACACTAAGATGATAAGTTTAATGACATAATTATAACTAATCTCTACTTCTATGGTATTAGAGGCCCATTGATTAGTTCCAGTTATGGACTCAACAGAGGTATGTTGGATGGGCTGAGCTGGGAGAGTGTGAGGATTGGGTTAGGTCATATCATACTATCCTTTCCTTTCTCCAAGCCCAAAAAGAGAAAGGGGACATATTTTGCTTTTTTCATATTGATGAGATCAGTTCTCGACCTTTTGTCACCTTCGTTATTTTGTGAGTGGAATAGTCTGTTATCAGTTTTTGCTGCCATTTTCTTTTTGTCTTCTTGTCTTTTCATTCTTTCTTTCCTACATTTCCTTTTTAAATTTTGCATAGTACTTTCTTTTTCCATTTTTATCTTGTTTTTTTAAAATTTATTCAAAAATAAAACTAGAGAAACCACTAAAATAAAATTAAAAGAGAAAATAAATTAAAGTGTTTTTTTAATTAAATAGACAAATGACATGATAGAGATTTAAAGTTTATATATACAATTATTTAACTTATTCTTAAATTTAATATTTTAGATAAGAAATTTTTAAAAAAATGTTATGAAAATATTTTTGACTATACATAAAGACTTACGCTGTTTTTGTAAAGTGTAAGTTAATGAGTTAATAATAAATTATCATATGACAAAATAATACATCAAAAAAGAATATTAATATCCAAAATTTATATAGAAGAACTATTTTTTCATGCAAATAATATAGTAATTATAAAGAAAATATAGTATCAAATATTTACAAAAAAATAAAACAAAAATAAAAGTATGAAAGCCTAAGGCTAAAAGGTGTTGACATTTGACCCCATTTACATGGCTAGGGAAGCAGGCTTTAATGAATTGTGCCCCTTTTAGTATTACCCTTGTAAGTTAGGACTTTTCCAGTCGCTCACATCCAGCAAGGTCTGCCAAATACAAGCAACTACGAATGGAGTTCCTAGATACATATTTGCCATGAACATGCACAGTCCGAACACAGACACATGTTAAACAGCTAGCCTTATCAGTATCTGAACTAGACTACTTTATTATTGTCTAGAGCATTTCAAGATGGATGCCTCTACATACAAATCAGTAACTAGCAAGTAAAATATAACTATAGAATGGAATTGAATGAAGTTTATGTAAACCCTAAAATTATTTGACCTGTGGGAACGACTACTCCGGTTGTTGATTGTAGTGGAACTGACAGCACGACTACTGTATTAAGGTGAATATGTAGAGTTGACTTAGTTTTTTCTTTCTGCACATGTGTGTCCCCATCCACTTGTTTTTTTTATGCTTTTGACTTTGCATATCACTCCCTCAGGATATCTCTATTTTGTGGCATTGTATTTTATTATTGTTTATGTTGTATAGTAATTGTCTTGGCTATCTCCCTATGCTCTGTCTGATAGCCATTTTTCCTCTGTATATTTTTTTCTTTGACCTTGTATATAGCCTCTTCTTGTAAACGTTTCAGATTTGAATGAAAAGGAAAGTTTTCCTTCCAGCACTCTTTATGGTATCAGAGCATGACCTATGAGAATTGAAATATTGCTCACTGTCGTCCTTAACAAGAGCGTCCACCATGTCTAAGATTGAAGGTCAGAAGGTCAAATTTGCAATGACGACCACTGCTGTTAATGTAAGTAGACCTAAGGTTGTAGATATCAGTTCGCCATATTATCTTCAGTCCTCAGACAACACTGGGCAGCTTCTAACCATGAATATTCTGAAAGAAGGTAACTATGCCGAATGGGCAAGTGATGTTCAGGAAGTTCTATTTGCCAAAAATAAGATAGGCTTCATTGATGGGAGTTTGAAACAATCAGCTGAGTCCTCACTGGACCATCAAAGTTGGCTCTGTGTTGATGCCTTAGTCAGAAATTGGCTAAAGAACACCATGAGCAAAGAAGTTAAAAATAGTGTCAAGTTTGCTAAAACCCCAAGAGACATTTAGATAGATATGTAGAATAGATTTGGGAAAGGATCAGCACCAAAGATGTATGAGATCAGGCGATCAATTTCTCAACTAAGGTAAGATAAATCCTCTGTCTCTACCTACAACACAAAACTAAAGGGCCTATGGGATGAGATGCAAGCCATTTTTCCTATGCCAAAATGCACCTGTAATGGTTGTACCTGTGACATTCAAAAATGATTATAAGAGAGAGTGGAATAAGAGCAACTGATGGAGCTTTTGATGGGTTTGGATGATGCATTTGGGATAGCCAGGACCCAAATCCTCAGTACTAGACCACCACCCCTACTCGGAGATGCATATCAACTTGTTTATGAAGATGAGCAACAAAGACAGATTTTGTCTTCAAGAAAACCCTCTGTTGACAACTTAGCATTCCAAGTTCAAGGGCAGCAAAATGAAAAGGAGACAGGAGATCGCAGGGGTGGCAGGCAGGAGAAACTAAGATGTAAACACTGTCAAAGGTTAGGCCACATTGGAGAACAGTGTTATGAGCTCATTGGTTATCCTGCTGGGTGGAAGAGGAATAAATGTGAAGGGGCCAAGAAAGACAAAGCCCCTGCACAAGTCGAAAGTGAAGGTTCATCAGTTTCAGGATTATCTAAACTACAGTATGATCAACTATTACAAAATTTGAGGAAAGAGATGGCAGGTCAGAAATTTGAAAGTCAGTCTTCAGTTCCTATTGCTAATGCTACTGGTAAGGTTAACTTTGGGAAACCATGGATACTTGATACTGGTGCTTCTGAGCATATTACTTGTGATCAAAGATTATTGAAAGAAAGGGAAGCTATTGGGAAGCCATCAGTGAGAACCCCTAATGGTGACATAGTTCCTATTGAAAGTATAGGAGAATCATATCTTCCAAATGGAATAAAAATATCCAATGTCCTGAACATACCAGATTTTTAGTACAATTTATTATCTGTTAGTAGATTAACTAAAGATTTTAATTGTGCATTGATTTTTGCTGAAGATATTTGTATCATGCAAGACTTGCATTCGAAGAATCTGATTGGTCTAGGTAGACAAAGCAATGGCCTTTATTTTTTGGAGCCTGTCCAGGAGGAAGGCAAGGCAATGGCTGTTAGCAAGGTTGGTAGTTCTGAAGTTTGGCACAAAAGGTTGGGTCATCCATCAAAAGGAAAATTCCAGCAAATCATATCTTTTTGTAGTAATATTGATGATGAAGATATGTTATTTTGTGATGCTTGTATGCAAGCTAAACAGGCTAGGCTTCCCTTTCTTGTTAGCTCCACAAAAACTACTTGTTGTTTTGAATTAATACATTGTGATATTTGGGGACCATACAAGATATAATCTTTATCCGAAGCTCATTATTTTTTATCTATTGTGGATGATTACAGCAGGGGTGTCTGGGTTTATTTAATGAAGTGAAAATATGAAGTTAGTCAATATCTGCCTATGTTTTGCAAGATGGTAAGAACTCAGTTTGGGAAGCAAGTTAAACAAATTAGAATAGATAATGGCACTGAATTTAAATCTGGTCATTTGATTAATTTTTATGAGGAACATGGCATATTGTTACAGGCTACATGTGTTTACACTCCCCAACAAAATAGGGTAGTGGAGAGAAAGCATAGGCACATCCTTGATACTGCCAGGGCTTTGAAATTTCAGGCAGGACTCCCAATTAAATTTTGGGGAGAATGCATTCTAACAGCAGTTTATTTAATTAACAGGTTACCATTGCGAGCCACATAAAACAAAACCCCTTATGAAATCTTGTTGGGAAGAAAACCAGAATATCAACATTTGAAAATGTTTGGTTGTCTGGCTTACATGCATGAAAATGCAAAAAGGAAGGACAAATTCAGTGAGAGGGGGAGACCAGGCATTTTTCTGGGCTATTCGAGTAGCAAAAAGGGCTACAAAATATATGATCCGGAACAAGGTATTATTCATACATCAAGAGATGTTCTATTTATTGAAGAAATTTTTCCTTACAGGGAAGTATGTCCAGAAGTGTTCATGGAAGTCTCGGGTCTGCAGAGAACAAATTTTGATAGTTGTGGACAATCTAATGAGGGTTCATTGGGGGTTAGTCCAGTTGAGTCACAACCCGTGCCTGGAACGTTTAACTGTGAAGACTAGCCCAGTTGTACGAATCAGCCCATTAATGATCCTCTCACTAACCAGATAAGATATGGGCCTGCCAGTGACACAAGGCCAGACCATCAAACTGGCCAACTTGATAGCATTCTTGAACAAGGATCCTCGTTGACTTCAGAGGTCCACACTGGCTGTGACTCACATTAACGAGAAGATCCATTTCTCAATGCTGAAGCTAGTGAGTGCCTTAGTCCATCTACACATGAGAATGAAGCTCGTGACTCAAATATTGAGAATATACCTTCTCCAACAGCTACGTTGAATCAAGGCGAACCAGTCACTCAACGCCCACAGCGTATTAGACATCATCCCAAGCACTTAGAATCTTATGAAGTTGACAATCCAGTTGCAGGTATAGCTCGAGATCCTTCAAATATCCATGCTGTTAATTATCCTCTATCCTCTCAAGTTTCTTATCAGAGGTTCAGACTAGCACACAAAGCGTTTTTGGCTAGCATCACCAGGCATGATGAACCCAAAAATTTTTCACAAGCTGCCAAGGAAGAATGTTGGCATGCAGCCATGAAAAGGGAAATTCATGCTCTTGAAGAAAATGGTACATGGACTTTAGAGGAAATTCCTCCTGGCAAGAAAGCCATAGACTTAAAATGGGTGTACAAGATTAAGTACAAACCCAAT
Organism: Ceratonia siliqua; assembly: GCA_034509205.1. Taxonomy (NCBI): domain Eukaryota; kingdom Viridiplantae; phylum Streptophyta; class Magnoliopsida; order Fabales; family Fabaceae; genus Ceratonia; species Ceratonia siliqua. The sequence continues at coordinate 16,898 of JASKGM010065598.1, forward strand.
GGAGACATAGACAGATACAAAGCTAGGTTGGTTGCTAGAGGTTTTTCTCAAGTGGAAGGAGTTGACTTTCATGAAACATTTGCTCCAGTTGCCAAGCTTGTAA
>JASKGM010065609.1:0-16998 GCA_034509205.1 Ceratonia siliqua
AAGGAATTTGAAGCTGTCACCCTTCACGTTCTTCTAAATTGTCATGAGATTCAACCTTTCTTAGAGTAAGTTCATTCTAATGTTCCTTTTATCCCTATACTGATAGTTCATGAATAATATTTTCATGTAACTAACGATAAAATATTGACAGTATATATGCAGATTATCTGCGATAACTCATACCTAACATCTCTTCTGCACAGCTTGAAAAGGGGACTTCATCAAACTTTAGTACATGGTTCAAAAATTATGTACGTTTATATCTTTAATTATTGTCCACATGGTTTTCAGTTATTAAATCATCAATGTCTAATTATGTGGTCTCTTATTGATATTAGGTGGGTAATCGACAAAATGCAGTATGTGACAATTTTATAAAGAGTTTGGCCTGGGGTCCATTGCGCATGTTGACATATGGAATGTATACTATGTCAATGGTTTTAAATTTCATACAAAAACTTAGTCCGAAGGTATGAAAACTTCCAATTATGGTGTATGTATTCGAGGCAACGATTGTGGTCAATCAGAAAATGACTTCTATGGGATAATAACGGATATTATAGAAATTGAGTATATTGGTTTTCCCTTGAAGAAGTTAATCTTGTTTAAATGTGATTGGTTTGTCCCTACTCCTAATCAAGGGATAAGGACTGATTTCAACCATGGGTTGGCGGAGGTAAAAGCATCAAAGAGGTATAAATCATATGACCCTTTCATATTTGCTCAACAAGTTGAGCAAGTTTACTAAACTCCATATCCAAAAGACAACCCTGAGTGGTTATACGTTATTAAGATGAAGGCTCAAAGTATAGTTGTTGCTCATGAGATACCAAATCATGAAGATGATCAACCGTACCAAGATGATTATATATCCCAACTATTACCATCAGTTACTGAAGATGTTTTAGACCAAATCATAGTTGATAGGGAAGGTCATTCTGAGGAAGTTGATTGTTTCCAGCTAGATGAAACTAACCTAGAAGACGATGATGAAAATTTTTCAATAACAAGTCATACTAAATCCAAGGAGGAGTTTATAGATTCAGATTCAGATTAGGTCAAATTTTGTTTTTCTTGTAATTGTTAGTCTATGACATTCATGCAAATAGGACTATATAAATTTATGCAAATTGTGTTTATTTATATTTCACACTTATGCTGTTTCTTAATATCCCAAAAATGCAAATTGATCATTATATATAATTATTCTTTTAATGGTTTTATTACATGTAGATAGATGGCAGGTCAAGGACAAGGAAGAGGTACAGCCCGTGCTGGAGGCGCTAGTATAATAGCATCTACCTCACGGACAGTCACCCCACATACTTCCTCTAGTCCATTGATTCCCCAGCCGAGCTGTCCCTGCCCATTCACCTACCTTACCTACCCCAGCCACAGCCACAGCCACAGACTCACATGATCAGCGCCCCTCATTCTCTAGAACCTCAGCTACCCCTGCCACACCCTATGATGCTGGACCTTCTGTGACCCCAGCTACCATGGCGCCTATATATGGGACTATTGATCCAGTGGATGGGCGCACATGGATTAAGCCAATCAAGACATTAGAGTAAGAGGCATTTTAAACTATGCAAACCTAATGGGTTCTAGTCAATTCATACTAACTGTTAATTTTGTTCTCACAATTTTTATATCCACTTTTAGCTTTGAGCCGACTACTGGTGTGTCAACTGTGATATCTGACATCATCAGAAGCAAGTTTGAAGGACCATGGATTCAGTGGACCAATGTTCCTGAAGATGTCAAAGATATGTGGTTCGAAGAGTTTAAGGTAAATTGGATTCTATTTCTTTGATTTAAGAAAATATATTTCTTTCTACTTTAATGCTAATGTTTTAATTTACCTCAATGTAGAAGAAATATAAATGGCTCCTTACTGATGACAGGAAAGTTAAGAAACATTTCAACATCAAGGGTGGAAAATGCATGAGAAATGCAATGCAGCAAGTAAGAGAGAAACAATGCACTGGGTCTTGGATCCCTGCTAAAGTTAGAGAAGAAATGTTCAAGCAATGGGAGGATCAAAAATTTAAGGCCATGAGTGAGTAAAATAGCAAAAATAGGCTTTGTGATGTCGGTGCCTCACTCCACATTGGTGGTTCTATTTCTGCATCAGAGCATAAAAAGATTCTGGTATTTGTATTCAAAATTATTTTCATTTCTCTTTAAATACTCTCAAATAATTAATTTTTCTCCTTTGGTGTTTATATTCAGACAATTGAATTACAAAGGGAGCCAACTCCATTTGAGCTCTTCACACAGATTAAGCGGTGCAAGAAAAAGGATGCTTGGGTTTCTGAAAAGGCTGCACAATATGTTGTAAGTTTTAATGGTTTTGTTGTATCATTTATTTCTCTTGTTGGTGCAATTTTGCCAACCTAATTTCTTGATGGTTGGGTTTATTTTTCATGCAAAATATACAAAGTGGAAGGAAGAATAGGGTACTAGTACTACACTTGAGCTCTCTGCTGCATTTGAAAACCAACTATACTTGGATGTGGTTGGTGGAATCAATAAGAAGGGGTGGGTGTTTAGCCTTGGGAAGCAGGCAACTTATTACGCTGAAAGTTCTTCTACTAATGTTGACCAAGCCAATTCCCTCTATGAGCTTCAGACCATGCGGTAAACAATCTCTCAATTGTGCTTGGAGTTGCAGGAAAAAAAGGAAACAGTGCGTAGCCAACAAGAGATGATGCGGAACTAACAAGATATGATGCAGAACACACAAGATATGATGCATCTTCTCTTCCAGCACATTGGGATTACTCTTCATGCTGAAGTCGGTCCATCTCAACCTTCGGTTCTTACTCCTGCTCCTCAACCCTCTGTTGCAACTGATTCACCTGGCAGCCAGGACATAGGCGATGATTTAAACGATAATTACGATCAATAGACAATAATATTTTTAATAACATTTAAATTATTTTTTCACGATTGTTGTATATATTTGAATTGCTTTTTAACTATATTAAATGTAGTATTTGATTTTGTTTCCTTTCAGAGCCTTCAATTTTGATTGTTGAATAAATCTGACAGGAAATTACACGAGGGAACCTCCAAAAAATAAGAATGCAAGGGGGAGATTTTTTTAAAATTAGAGGGGGAATTAGAGGCGGCCAAATTACGCCTCTAATTGCTGTTACTTTTAGAGGTGGAATTAGCGGCGGATTTTATCCGCCTCTTTTCGGACATCAAATTCCATCCGCCTCTAAATCTGCTTCTAGATTTAGAGGCGGAATTTGCTGCGGATAATGTCCGGATCTAATTTTTTATTAAGAACATTTTTTCTCCCCGTTGAGGCGGATTTTTTTTATTTAGAAGTGAGAAAAATCTGCCTCTATTTAGAGGCGGAATTAAAATCTGCTTCAAAGTGTTTGCAACGCCTTATATAGAGGTGGAAATATTTCCGCCTCAAAATCCGCCTCAAAAATATTCGAGGCGGATATTTCTCCTTTAGAGGCAGAAATGTTCTGCCTCTAAATGGCTTTTTTTTTTTTTTGTAGTGTCTATCACTTATCTTACCTCTTTTATATTATTTTATTATTTGACAAGTAAATAAAAAATTTATAAAAAATTATGTCAGAATAGAGTTTGTCTTTATCCATTCCATGTTACATTTTAGGAAGCTCCACCATTAGTTATGTTACTATTACTTCAATTAAGGATGGTCATTTTACCCATATTGGGTAGGTATTTGCACATTGAATTTGAGTATGAAAATAAAAAATATAAAAATAAAAAATATGGATTTGAATATGGGTCTACGTATTTTATGAGTCTAGCTCTCGGTATGAGTACAATAGTACTCATCCTATCCCAGACCCATAATATAATAAATAAAGTATAACTATTTGTATTAATATATCTAACTAATTATTTTATTATAACATTATATTAAATAACTAATTAATATAATATATTTTCAGCAAACTTTTGGAGTGACAAGCTCGGCTTTGAGTTTGATAGCCACTTAAATGAATATTTGTAAGTTATAATCCTTTTGAGTGATTATTGTACTTCGGATGATTGATGACAATGTATAAAGTTTTAGATAATTATTTGATAATAATGTTATTGACACTATTCATTAAACTTTGACAATTTAGAATTATGTATATATAATACTACATTTATTGTGTGAATTATATTAATTGTTATTTGAGATATTCTATTTTTTTTTTGTAGTGTTATATAAATAGATCGATTAGGTAAACAAGGTTCAATATAAAATTCTTCTGAATAAAAGGGAATATGAGTATTTGAGAATTTAATAAAAGTGAGAATGAGCCTTAAGACAGATACCTAGGCGGTTTGACTCTGTATGAAGATAATATCTTTTTATGAATTTTGCCTGAGTACCCTACTTATACCATTCCTAACTTCAACAGCAAAGATTGCACCATTATTCATTGGAATGCATGCTACAGTGGCATTAAATAGAACGGTCCTTGATGAATATAAGATGCGATATTATACTAGATCTAGATATAGCGATAGTAGTTCTCTTAGTAATCAGGTGGGACTCATAATAAATTAAGTGAGTCCCTCAACAACTGAGTGTAGGTGATACACTAGATGTAATTTAGATCGAAAATGCCATATAAAATTGATAAATTAACGAATTGCTATAACACTCATAAATGATTAATTTGTAGTTTTTCATATGCTACACTGATCTTGGATCTAATTATTGAAATGTGTTTCTCAAAACTTTTATAACAAAAGAATGTCCCTACAATACTACGTAAGCTGATTGTAATAATTCATACCCACCTTTAAAGTGGAGAAATTCAAATTGAAGTTTAAAGCCAAGAGGATCGAGTTGAGCACATCCAAAACACTATAAGGCTTCCTTTGTTTTGTTAAAAAAAATTAAACAAAAAATTTTTTTGGTGTTTGTTTCGCTAAGAAACTTTTTTTAAAAAATATTTTCCAGCAATATAAATTTAGCTTTAATTTTTTAAGAAAGTTTTATTAAAAAAAGAAGAAGTAAAGAAACAATTTTCTGAGTTTTTTAACCTATTCTTACCAATATACTTTGATTCTTCATTATTATTATTATTATTATTATTATTATTATTATTATTGTCACCACAATTATTTCATCAAATTTAAGGTTGGGCTCGGGTCATTATAAAAAATTTAAAAATAAGTCAAGCCGCCTGAGCTTAGATATCTAGGACAAGCTCAGGTTTAAATAAATTTTAAAAATGAATTATGATTGAACCCAAATTTCAAGCTAAACATTTATATTGAATTGCGTTTAAACTAAAATAAAAATTTTAAAAATGAATCGAGCTTGAATCTATGTTCTTTTATTTTTTATAAAAATTATGACTTATGATACAACCACCGCCATCAATACTAGTAATACTCATCACATTACTATTCTAGCAGCCATTGTTTAAAATAAACACAATTTATACTACAAACATTTTCTTTTAAAAAAAATTTCTTAAAAATTTTTTATTCTACAAACCAAAGGGTTTCACTACTATCCTAGTGAGTGGAGAGTTGTTGGATTAACTCCCCAAGAAGGAGATCCAAACGGACAATAAGTCCCCTCTCACTTTGGCATATCTTGGAGCAAACTCAAATTTTGAAGAAAAATTTAAATGCCATTGTTGCATTTAAGATGCGTGAGTAAAGAGTCAACCACAGTGAATTCTACCACTTAATCACTTAGTTTAATATATATTCTTATACATTCATAAAAAAAACACCAATAAATTTTCTGGTATTTCTAATAATAGATTTACAAAGTATGATTAGCTATTAGACTCTTTATTTATACTATGCTTTTAAAAATTGAGAATGACACAAATAAAAATGGAAGGGATGAGTATTATAATTAAGTGTAAGTGATAGATGAGTAGAGATAGCTGAATAGCACACAGCTCACCACACTGAGCAATATATAATAAACAAAGAAGCCATTAGCCATCTTGTTGCGACACAAAATGTCAACATACTAGACTCATAAAATCAGCGAATTATGACATCTTTGTGGTGTTGCAGTGTTGCTCTAGTAGGATTTTCTTTTTTTAATGTTTTCATAACTTTTTCAGTAGTCTGGTTTATTTAAGAGAATAAATTTTGTTAGGTACTCATATCAAGATTCAAACTTAAGAAATTAAAATAAAAAATACACCTCTTTAACTACTAGTTCAATTTATTATTATGTTTTAGTTTTAAAATAATATTTGATTAACCCAAAATGAAGGTAGAGCGAGATGCTCAAATGCCACGAGTCTTTTGAGTTCTTCCTGTACTCTTCTCTTTCACTTTTTTGAATTCTTTGTGGTTGTAATATTTAGATGCACTGAGGATTTCAGTGGAAAATGTTAGAGAATGATGCCATATCACTCGTCTCCTATCTCTCTATCATGAGTCATGACATATTTTACACTTTCTTAGTGATGGGATCTGTATAAGGAAGCATGTGCCGTCAGAATTAATGCACAACTTGAAAAGCACCACATGAGAGCAGTGTTGCTATACGTCTTCTTTCCAGCCTTGCTCCTACATTCAATCGTCAATGCAAGAGAGGGACAATGATGACATTAACAAAAAAAATTGTTATATATAATTAATGATTTATATGAATTTAATTTTGTGAGAGTTTAAACGGGATAAAGTTTGTAAGAATAGCATAACTCTATCAATTTTTACGTACGAAGGCTTTTTTATTTATTTAAAAATAATGTTTATATGTTTATTTGGAATCATATTTAGTAGGAATTTAGTTCAATTATTATCAATGCATTGAGTTGAATTCTACTATTTAATGAAATAGTTTTAATTAAAAAATTCAATTAAATTCAATTATTTAGAATACATTTTAAATTACTAAAATAAATTGTTAATTTTATAATAATACCTTTTAATTTATTAATAAGTTAATATGATTATGAATTACTTTACACTTTACAAACCTTTAAACAAATGCTCTTTCAACTAATGAATGCAAGTTTTTATTTTATAAATTTTAGAAAAAGTTAACTTTATTTTTAATATAATAATTTGTTTTTGTAACATAAATAAAATAAGAATTTTGGTATGCAACTATAATTCTTGCACCTTAAAGTTAATTCCTGTATATAGAGCCAAAAGTACCTCTGGCAACTGTCTCCGATAATCCAATATGTTGAATTTAACAGTTGTTTAATACATTCATATTTTACATATCATGATAATTTAAATATTATAGTATAGAATATTCACATCTAAACTATTATGATATCTAAGATTCTTTTTGGCATGATAATTAAAAAATTTTAACAAAAAACATTTTAAAAGAGTTAATAAAACTAATAGTGCTAGTTTTTAGATGATATGAGATACGACTTCACATGGTATCATTTCATCATGCTTTAATCACATTAAATATTGTAAATATTTATATAACAAAATCGAACATGTTATCACAAGATGAAATTATACAAAAAACTAATACTTCAGTATTGGCGACTGCCAATAAATAGAGGATCCGGATCCCGTGCAGTCGGATCCCGACTGCACTGGATCCGGTCAGATCTAGGCCGTCCAACTTGTGTTGGACGGTCCATAATTAATTAGAAATTTTTATTTTTTTTGGCACAAATTTCAAAAAAAAAATTTTAAATCCTACCATATCCGAGCCGTCCAATCAATATTGGACGGCTCGGATCTGGCGACTGGATGCCGTGCAGTCAGAATCCCGACTGCACGGGATCCAGACGCATAAATAGACTATGGCATAATTGTGATAAAAAAGATTATTATTAAAATAAACTAATACTTTGATTGGTAATAAATTTACAAGTCTTCAAATCCTCCCAATTTTGATAGGACTTTTATATATTTTTTTAAATTAATAAACTTTATTTTTTAATTAAATTTTAAACAATTTAAATTAAAAGTAAGGATGCAATTTGATTGACTTTTCAAATTTAAGCGATTTGAAAACCGACCCTATATAGAATCCTAAGATCTTGTCCTACTCGGATCTTCAGTAAGACAGATTTGAGCTTGGACATGAATCTTGGGTGATTGTGTTTTACAGCCATATGCAGATATGTCATCACTTATAAAAAGATCACAAGGCAAATGGGTGTTTTTTACATCAAAATACTGTGTCACTTAATGGTTACCCCTCAAAAGCATAGTCCCGCACTTATAAATTAACATTGGAGGGTTGAAGAGCATGCCATTGTGAGTTCATCTTGGAGTGTAAGTGTACCAGAATAATGGACTATAAACAGGAGCAGTTAGTGAGAAAGGTTTGTGAAATCTATGAAAAAATCTCTAAATTAGAAAGTCTCAGTCCTTCTAAGCAAGTTAATGCCCTCTTTACCCAGCTAGTAACAACTTGCACCACCCCATATCCCATAGATGTTGCAGTTCTGTGCAAAGAAGTTAGAGAAACTGTATCTAAACTAATCAGGCTTTGTGGGAAAGCTGAGGGCCTCCTAGAAAGCCATTACTCTACTCTCATAGCATCTCATGAGAACCCACTAAACCACATCAAACTCTTCCCTTACTACACCAATTACCTCAAACTTAGCCACTTAGAATTCACCATTCTCACCAGAAACTGCACACAAGTTCCTTCTCGTGTTGCCTTTGTTGGCTCTGGTCCTCTTCCTCTTACCTCTATCATCTTGGCCACTTATTACCTGAGAAACTCATCTTTTGACAACTACGATATTGACCAATCAGCAAATTCCAAAGCCTATGACTTGGTTTCATCAGATCCTGACTTGTCAAAACGAATGTTCTTCCACACTGCAGATATTGCAGAAGTGTCCAATGGCCTTGAGGATTATAACGTTGTGTTCTTGGCAGCTCTGGTAGGGATGAACCAGAAGGAGAAAGCTAAGGTTATTAATCATTTAGCTAAACACATGGCTCATGGAGCCATTCTGCTGCTAAGGAGTGCACATGGAGCTCGAGCTTTCCTTTATCCAGTTGTTGATGTTTCTGATCTCAAAGGCTTTGAAGTTCTATCAGTTTTTCATCCAAATGATGAGGTTATAAACTCAGTTATTATAGCACGAAAGCATAAGGTGAATCAAGGGCTTCGCTCGCCAATATTGCCTAGCAAGTGTTCTGAAATTGAAGGCTTTAATCCCTTAAACCACGCTAACGTTATTGAAGAGTTGGCCATTGATGAGAAGCAAACATGATTCTAATTATGCATGCTGTCAATGGAATTTGGATCATTTCATATTAAAAAATAATATGAGATCATCTTATTTGTAGAGAGAGATACAATGTACGTAGCCTTACAAATAATAAATATAAGTAAAATTTATATTATATTTATCCCTTTCTGAACATGATATTCCTACTTTTATCATGCTTTACCTTTTATCATTGGATGAGAATATGACAATGAGGTGGTATTCCTACTTTCCTAGGTAGGAAAGTTTGGTATGCCACCTTTTATCATTGTATTTCCCATGCTTCACCTTTTATCATTGGATGAGAATATGACAATGAGGTGTGGGGGGATTAATTAATGCTTGGAATCATATTTGGCTTTTATATTCTTCTTTTTTCGCAAGGATATTTCTATTATTTCTTATTTTTCCATAAAACTTTATCCAAACGAATTGTTATTTTCGATTCTACTTCGTTGGTGGTACCATATTTAAGTGTAAGGGTGGTAATTTTGTGTTTTGTGAGATCTCTCGCAAAAATTGTTCGGCATGAGAAAAAAATAAATTTAATATTTTTTAAATTATATTTATGGGCTAATAAGCCATTAAGTAGGGTCTAGTTATTAGTTAGAGAAGTGAGTATATATTATAAGAAGCTTTTAATTCAAACATTCGTACTATATTTATATAAAAAAAAGTACTTATGGGTTAATCATAATGAGTTGTAGTCCACTTAAGGAGGGACCCACACAACAAATCTTTCCCTCACTACTTAAGTGGAGGAACTTGCCAAACCAGCAACTAAATGGCAATCCTCAAACTTCCTCCTCCGTAGAACTTCAGTCATCATGTTTGAGCTATTACCATTAGTATGAACATTCTCAAGCTCAAGCAACTTGGATTATAGAACATCTCGTATCCCACTATACCTAACATCAATATGCTTGATTTATCATGGAAATTAGGATTCTTACCAAGATGTATAGCACTTTGACTATCAGAACATAAAATATACCTCTTCTGAGTAAACCCCAGTTCATGCACAAGCTTCTTCATCCAAAGAAACTCTTTACAAGCTTCAATAACAACAATAAACTTAGCCTTTGTGATAATTAGTGCTTAATTTTGTATAAATTCTATTGGTTTCCCTTATACTTATTTGCTAATTAGTTCCTTGAATTTCTTGAGTATTTATTAGTGTTTTACAATTTGCAGTTGTTTTGGAAGCTAGAAATTAATTGGAGATGAAATGCATCAAGTTGGACAAGTTTTAGGCAATATAACTACAAAGTCAAGAGTAAAAGAGCATACATAGGCCAACTTCCCAAGACTTGGGCATTGCATCTTCCAACAATGCAAGTTGTAGCGCCCAATGCAACACTCCCAGCATGAAGTCTGAGGCTTGGGCACTGCGGCGCCCAACACAGGGTGCTGCAGCGCCTACGCATGACATAACACCCATCTCTAGGGTCAGGTATTGAGGTGGCCATGCACGCGATTCTTCCCTAAATTGACATGCTAAGGTTGGGCGCTATAGTGCCCATGTGTGTTCCATCTTTAAAAATCAGAAAGTTATATCATATAAGGGGGTTCTATACATCAAAAAATAGGAGAGAAGAAAAGGACATGAGGAGAAAATTTCAAGTGCTTTCTTTGGAGAAGATTGTCTGCGTGAAGATCATTGGAGGAACTTTCTATTCAACTTTCTCTACTTCTTTCATTCTCTTGAATTCCTAATGGTGTTAGTTGTTATTTTTATGGATTTTCTAATATGCTAGGCTAGATTGCCCTATGGTTGGGGGTAAATTCGAAGCCCTAAACATGATTTTCTGATTGACATGATTTTCTGATTGATGGCTTAATATTATTCTCCATGCCTCCTTGAAAAGTTGCCTATGTTCTTCTATGAAATTTGCTTATAGTTATTGCCTTGATTTTTTTGGGTGGCCAGCTGAATGAACCTTGATAATTATTTAATGCTAGAATAGAGAATCTAATCCATATTTGCCTTATTTTCCTATTCATAAGTATTAATTTGTAATCTGATTATGGTTAAGTTTTTATTGATTATAATGTGGAACATAGTTTGAGTTAAATAATCTGAGCTTGTGTGTTTATTGTTTAGACCAATATATCTTACTCATCTTAATGCTTCAATTAAATTAAATCTATAGATCACCGTTTGTATGTTGTTTAATAATTAGAGAGTAAATAGAAAGTACATATTCTATTTAACGAAACAAACTAAAGAATGATTGGGGTAGCAAAACTTATTGCTATCTACGATTGGTAGTTTCAATAGGAAGTTGAGAATAATATTAGCGTCATGATCATTGTTAATGTCCAGTGGTGGAGAATAGAACTTTAACCTAAAGTGAATAGCAAGAGGTGTGCTAACAACTTTAGCTTTATTCATGTGAAACTGCTGAAGTACTTTCTCAATGTACCTCACTTGAGACAACCATAACTTATTGGTTTTTCTATCATAAGAAATACTCATACCAAGAATCTATTTTGCAAGTCTTAAATCTTTCATAGCAAAAGACTTACACAAATTGCCAATTCTAGTACAATAAGCATGCCATCAACATATAGCAATACAATGATAAATTTAGTATTAGAGAATTTCTACAAAAAAAACACAATGATGTGAAGTTATCTTCTTGTACCTTTATTATACCATAACAAACTCAAATTTCTTATACTTTCCTAGGAGCTTGTTTCAAGCCATATATGCTTTTTTTCAACTTGCAAACAAAATTTTCTTTTCCCTTTACCACAAAACCTTCAAGTTGCTCCATGTAAATATCTTCCTCCAAATCACCATGAAGGAAAGATGTTTTAACATCTATATGCTTAATCAAGTATAACAGCCAATCCTAAAACAACTTGGATTGAAGACATTTTTACAACTGGTGAGAAGATTTCCTCAAACTCAACACCATTGTTCTAATTGAAACCTATGACAATCAATTTAGCTTTGTATTGTGGATGTGAAGAATTCTCTTCATGCTTCACCTTATAAATCCACAGATTCTTCAAAGCTTTCTTGTCCTTAGGCAATTTCACCAACTCAAAAGTTGAGTTATCATGCTTCATTTTGTTCACTTTCCATAGCCTCTTCACAGCATTCAGGTTCTCCCTCGTCAGTCAAGAAACATAATCATTAGGTGAGTAGCGAGTGGAGGATCTTTGATCTCTGCTGTACCTCCTAAGTGGAGCTACATCATGCTAAATAGGGATGTCATGCTAATCATCAACATCTTCATGAAAATGAGCATCAATTCCATCTTCAAATTCATGGTCACCCTCAAAATAATCATCATAAACATCAAACTACACATTATTCTAACTACCATTCACAGATACACTAAGCATATGTGAAACAGGAGTTGGATCTACATCAATTAAGTAATAGTTACTTTGAGATTCTAAATTTTCTGCCTTGCCAATGAAGATGCACAAAAGCTTTATAGCCAAAAACACACAAGTGATCATAGGAAATATCCTTACCTATTTTTGTCTCCTAGCAAATCAATAGACACACTTTTCCAATCTATAAGCTTTCACCCCTTAAAGTATATTATTCTTGGCCAAATAAACAAATCCCTTCTCACTTATATGACTAAGTCTCTTTTGCCATAATTCAATTGAGTCGTCACTCTAAACTGCATTAACATAATTTGTGGAAATTGAAACCTGCATCAAGTATAAACTTGAACACAATTCTCCACAGGCAGCAATAATATAACCTTTAGTAAGCTTCCACTAACCATCACTAATACCCATCACAATTAAGCCTCTTAACAGACATAAGATGCAAATGAATATCTGAAGCATGCTTGACATCCATAATAACTAATTTTGTATCATTGTTAGTCTCTAAACAAACAGTATCAATATCAACCACCTTAGATAAGTCATCATTACCCATCTTTAAGACCCCAAATCACCTGGAGTATAAAATGTGAAGAATTCCTTCCTTTATCTAAGATGAGAAGCACAACTATCAACCATCAGCCATCTAACTTGTCTCATGATAGGAAAAATTAATTGCATTCACATCATAGATAGTAACAATATCATTTGAAGTAGCAGTAACCACACAGACATCACCATCATTCTCCTTATTTTCTTGCTTGATATTGTTGTCCTTGTTTTCCTTTTTAATTTGAAACATTATTTCTTGATGTGTCTTGTTTTACCATAATGATGACATTCAAGATTCTTGTACTTAAATCTTAATTTACTCCATCTTTTACCTCTACCATTCTTTGCTTAACCCTTGTCATTACTTCTCCCCTTATTTTTAATAACCAATATCTAAGACTATGATGTAGGAGTACACTAAGTCCTCAATCTCATCTCTTCATTCAAAACAACGTTCTTCACATATTCCATGGTTATATCACCACTAGGAGCATAATTAGTCAAAGATAGATAACAATTCTTCCAAGAATCAGGCAAGTATTCAACAACCAAAGGCCTAAATTTTTATCATCAAATTTAACTCCCACACCAGACAACTTATCCATGCAACCTTCAAATTCATTGAAGTGATCAAAATTGGAGCTTCCTTCTGTTAGAATATATATACAAATGTAATTTGTTACTGTTCATACTAAGATATTTTATTGCTATATCTACTGTATAATCTGATATCTGATAGGTTCACGTGATAGCAAGATATATTTATGTATACTAAAAATTAATTAATGTACATTGAAGTTTTATGGAAAATACAATCTAGAATCTTCTCCATTCTCTCCTCTGCATCATCTTCTCTGTTTTCTATTTTCTTTTATGATGGTATCGTAACCTTAAAGCTTAGGAAGCATAATGTCTTCTTCCTTAGTCGAAAATCAAAGCACTCCATCATCAGAAAATCAAAGCAATCCATTATTCTCCTAGATGAACTTTCAAACTCCAAATCCCTTTATTCCTTCAATTCCCTCCTTGACTCACACTTTGAACATCAAGCTAGATGAAGGAAATTACATGTTGTAGAAAAATCAATTGCTTAATATAATATGTGCCAATAGTCTAGAAGATTTTATTGAACCTGATTCGCAGCCACCACCAAAGTTCCTAGATGAAGCCATGACCACTCAAAATCCAGAGTACAAAACTTGGCAATGCACAAATCAATTGGTTATAAGTTGGATATATGCATCCATTGCTCCTGAACCAATGGGTCACATAGTTAGCCTACCTACTGCAAAAGAAATATAGGAAGCACTCTACAAACATTATGAATCATCTTCAACAGCTAGAGTGATGAGTTTGCAAACCTAACAGCAACAGCTAGAGTGATGAACCAGTGTCATACAAGGATCTCCTGGGTTATCTACTTAAAGGCCTTCCAGCCAAGTATGATTCCTTTGTGATGGCGGTATATAATTGCATCGATCAATCCTCCCTTGAAGAAATTTAGATCCTGCTCCTTCAATTTGAGATGAGATTAGAAAGTAGACAAAGTGCCGAGACCTTGCTTCGTAAGGCACAACTCAGCTTGAGCAATCTTCACCTCGGTTCCTCCAAAGGAAGTGGATTCATCCAATCTCGGAAGCCCTCCAATGTGGTGCCGTCAACCCACAATTTTTGCCCCTCTTCATTCAGCAACCCTACCTCTTTTTCCTTCAACTCGGCTCCAAGAATTCTAGGCAACCCACCATCTTATGGACCCAAGTCCACATGAAACCAAAACAAATCCAAATGCCAAATTTGTTTCAAATTGGGCCATACTACAACTATTTGTTATCATCGGCTAAACCCCCAATACTAGCCCCAAGCCAATTTCGCTTCATCTAAATACATCACTAACCCAAAGACATTTAACCCAACTGAAATCAATTTTCCTATCCACCCATTCTTAACCAACCAAGCACTCAATTTCAAACCAACAAGCAACTCATCTGTCTCTAATTACAACGTTGAAATGGGACTTCTAGATTTCACTAATTATGAATAATGGATTTTTGATAGTGGAGCAAGTTATCATCTCACTCCCTTTAGCCAAAATATGGATTCTACAATTCCCTATCAAGGTAATCCTCTGTTAAAATAGCAAATGAGAGAGATTTAAAAATTTCTCATCTTGGTATAAAGTCATTAACCACCCCAAATAAACCGTTAACTCTAAATAATTTGCTAATCACTCCACAAGTTTCCAAACAACCAATTAGCATTTCTAAACTCTGTCAAGATAACAATATTTATGTTGAATTTCACTCTGATTGTTTTTTTTGTCAAGGATCTAAAGTCTAACAAAATCCTCCTCATTGGCAACACTAGAAATGGTCTCTACCCAACAAACTTTTTGACTCACAAGTGCAACTTGCCCAACTCACCTTGTTTCCGTTCAACAATGCAAACTCAACCTGACAATGACCATGCTGCAACATCTACTTCAAAGAACTTTAATGTTTTTAGACTCTGGCATGCCAGATTAGGATGTCCAAGCAAGGAAGTTGTATCTCAAAGATAGTGATATTAACTTTTGTCATTCCTATGTCTTGTCTAAACATTATTTGCTTCCTTTTAAATTATCTGAATCAAATGCAAAGGAACAATTTGAACTTGTTCACTTAGACCCTTGGGGACCTTCTCTTGTGAAAGCCATTTCTAATGCTAATTATTTTATGCTAGATATCTTTGGATCTATTTCTTAAACACAAAAGGCCAAGCATCTTAAGTGTTTCTCAAATTCCATCAACACATCTACACACAATATCAAACTAAAATAATCCGATTAGGGTGGAGAATTCAGATCACTACATGCTATTCTAGACAAATTAAGAATTCAGCATTAAATATCTTATCCATATACTCCCCAACAAAATGGAATAGTAGAAAGACGAAATAAAAAAGTTGTTGAAATGGATCTAGCTCTTCTAGCTCACTCATCCATGCCCAAAAATTATTGGCCCTATGCTTTCACGATGCTGTGTTTCCAATAAACCGTTTTCCATTCAAACTTCTCAAACACAAGATACCATTTAAACTTTTCCATAACAAAATTCCATCCTACAATACTTTATGTATTTTTAGGTGTAGATGTTATCCTTTCCTAAAACCTTACAACCATCACAAACTTGAGTACAAATCTAAAAAATGCAAATTTTTGGGTCACAGTGCTCATCACAAAGGTTATTTATATTTACACCCAAAAACTCACTGTGTGTATATCTCTCTTGATGGGTTGTTCACTGAAATAGAATTTCCTTTTAGCTCTAACACACATCTCTCTCCTAATGTTTCACAACCTCACGAAGTTCAACCTATAAAGCTAAATGTCACTCAACTTATTTTTACCTTTCATTCTAATCCAACATCAAACTACCCTCATAAGCAATCCAATGACTTAGTCCATCATGAGGAATCAAGACACTCAATGTCACAACGTGACGGTCGGTGAAATAGCCATCATTTTATGACTTTGGGCGTGTAAGGGAAACGCAGAGAAAATGGGAGTCGCCACCAATTAATTAGAAGGATAATTGGGATCCTTAAAAGAAGAAAGGAAAACTGGCCCTCGAAACCAGAGGAAAGGTTCGGGAGTCTAATTACGTGTGGGGAAGGTGTTAGGCACCCCACGACATCCGTCCCTAAGGACGGTTACCCTAAATTGTTTGTGCTTTAATGAATTTTAATTTATTAAAATTACCCCCGTTTTATTAATAAAATAATGGACAAAATGAAAAAAATAAATAACTAGACCTGCCTTACCAAGTAAGTGCCTATGTACCCCAGAAGGAATCAAGGTCAACGTAGTTCGAAATTTGGTTAAATTGATTAATTAATTAAAAGGGATTTGGACATTTAGGGGAAATTA